>PVLD010027538.1:0-20624 GCA_004027595.1 Dinomys branickii | reverse complement strand
CCTCCCCTCCCCTGCCCTCCCCTGCCCTCCCCTGCTATTCAGGTCCTGATCAGAGTTTTATGCCTCTCTTCAACCTCCCCAAGATCCTGCCAGTGCCCTCTAAAACACTGCCGGTGGCTTTCTGTTTTAATGATTCCCTGGCCTGTGAATATCCTGCACCCCATGTCGAGGTCCAGAAAGTTAAGAGCCTCTTCCAGTGGTCTTGCCACTGCCCAGACCCAGGGTTCCTCCCTGATTGCACTAGGTCCTTTCCCAAAATGTCATGTATGCAAGTCCGGGGGTATTATTGGGTGGGCCTCAGTCTGGGCACAATCTACCTATCTTTTTTAAACCTCTCTGAAACTAGATATGGATCTGGTAAATTTCGCCTATTGGCCTTCAGGTATCTGCCTTCTGGTTTTGCCCCCTGTTTTGAGTATACCTGAGTTTTCTGTGCAAGTCTAGGAACTCCACTCTGTTGCTGCTGCCATCTAGCCAGCCCTATGGAACTTCATAGAAATTTTTCAAAAAATTAAAATAGAATTCCATCTGATCCATTTTAATTATCAACATTAAATATTTAACTCAGTAGCACAAATTACCATGTTATTAGTTCTACAACCAGTCTCTAGAACTCTTTTCATCTTGCAAGCCTATTAAACAACTCATTTCTCACTTCTCTTTTTCCCAACTCCTGGTAATCAGCATTCAACTTTCTCTTTAAGTTTGACTGCTCAGGGTATTTCATATAAAATGGAATCATAAAATACTTGTCTGCTTGTAACTTGCTTATTTTGTTAAAAGGTTGTCTATGTTGTAGCATGTGTCATGATTTTCTTATAAACAATGACTAATACTCATGTAGCATGTCAGAATTTCCTTATGAATGATAATAATACTCTATTGTATGTATATATTTTGTTTTCAGTTCATTTCTCCATGGGCACTAGAATTTCTTGCAGCTTTTGGTTGTTGGTAATAATGTGATCTGATGTGAGATTAATTTACATCCATCAGAATGTCTAATATTAAAAATTAAGAAAATAAAGGAGTTGAGGTAAAAAGAACCTATAATTTTCTAGCACTATTGGTGGTAATGTAAAATGGTTGTAGCCACTGTAGAAATCAGTGTGCTGGTTCCACAAATATATAAAAAAATACAATTAATACTTAATCACATAATTTTAGTTGTGGTTTTATACCCTAAAATCATGAAACTCCTGAAGAGATATTTTTGTATTCATGGTTATAACTACATTATTAATAATATTTTTACTAATTAATATGTTGCCTGTATAACTACAAGGCTAAATATTGAATATTTTGTAATCATAATACAGAGTATTAATATCCTTTTCCTTAAGACTTGAAGCAATTTACCAAAATTATAATTAGTACATAGCTTAAAGGTATTTTCAAAGAAACATATATAGAACTATGCATGCAAGTTTCAAGAGGTAAACTTTCATTTTCAATTAGCCATTTTAAGACTATAGTGTAATTACAGATTTTATAGCTTGCGTGTGTGTGTGTGTGTGTGTGTGTGTGTGTGTGTGTGTGTGTTTGGTTTTTTTGCCTTTTTTTTGAGACAAGGTCTTGCTGTGTAGTTCAGGCTGCGTTTGAACTCACTATGTAGCCTAGGCTGGCCTTGACCTCTTGGCAATCCTTCTGCCTCAGCCTTTTGAGTGTTGGCTTTACAGATGTGTGCCACCATACTCTGGTAAATATTTTAATGCACAAAATTGCTTTTAAAAAACTCTAATCATATTATACTTTGAATTTCCCAAGTTTACAATTCACTTACAATAAGATTAAGAAATGCTGATCTTAAAATTCTGATGCCCATGTCAGTTGGCCGTTTCATAAATATTTCAGTCTACGTTTCCTGGGATAAATTCAATTTTTTTTTTTTTTTTTTTTGTCTTTTTGAGACAAGGTCTCACTATATAGTTCAAGCTGGCCTTGAGCTCACTTTGTAGCCCAGGCTCATCTCGAACTGGTAAAAATCCTCCTGCCTTTGCCTCTCAAGTGCTGCAATTACAGGCATGCGCCACCACCCTGCTAATTCCATATTCTTATGTCTCGTCCAGCACAGTTCTTGCACGTTCTCGAAGTTGAGGGGGTGTGGGGGAGGACAGTGGGAGGGTGGAGAAATAAAGGTAAGAGACAGAGTGCAGAAAGCTGAGGTCGGCTGGAGCCCTCTCTCCAGATGGAGACGATTAGTTTTTTTAGAGACTGCTCTTTAAGAGAAACTCCACTTAGATTAGGTTTCTTTGATTTCATTAACAGTAAAAACTTTAAGCCACACACAGTAATCTACATAAAGATCCCAGTCCTTGTTATTCCTTGAAAACCTTCAGAGCAGTACTAGTAAGAATTATAGTGCATGGGAAAAGCATTTTTACTGAGCAGGATCTAATTTTTTAAATGATCTCTAAGACAAGACTAAATTATTTCTTCCGCCATCACCAGTTTTAAACTACAGGATTTGTAACATTCTGTGGGTTAAATTGCGTTCCCTTAATTTATACCATAAAAGTACTAACCCTCAGTACTTCAGAAACTGACCTTATTTCGAATAGGGTGGTGGCAAGAATAATTAGCTAAGATGAAGTCACATTAGGGTAGACTGAGTTCCTCATGCAATATAATTGATGTTCTTACAAAAAGGGAAATTTTGAAGACAGGTAGACAGGTAAGTATTCTTGGACGTACCCTCCTATTGGTTTTCAATTCTGTAACAGGGTCTTACTAAATTGGTTAATTAGCCGGGTTGGGCTCAAACTTGGAACCTTCTGCCTCAACCTCTTCGTGCTGACATTACAAATGTGTGCCACCACACTCAGCTTGAAGATACATATTCATACAGGAAAACACTATAAGAACATGAAAATTCTTGGTTCATTACCAAGACAAGGAGAGAGAGGTGCAGCAGATCTGTCACAACTTCCTTGAGCTTCTTACACCACGGTGGTTACCTTTACCCCATTTTTACCATATTTTGTCACCTAAGCCCTAGAAAACTAACACAAACATGAAGTAATTTATGTCCTTTCTATCCTAGTAAATAAATTTCTTCCTTTGTGCTAATGACACATTATTTCCTTTGTGCTGTGACGTTTGGAAAACAATTAAAAATCATATACAGTGTCCAGCTTCTCTTTCGTTGCTGACACAAAATACCTGACACCCAAAATTAAGGAAGGAAAGGTTTATTTAGCTCAGTTTGTGGAGGTTTCAGTCCATAATCAACTGGCTCGAAAGCAGAGTGATGTGGCACAGGGGCAACCACTCCAGGCACCAGAAGAGGGCAAAGCAACAGGAGCAGAAGGGGCGAGGGCAAGCCTCTTCCTCCTTTACATTGTATGCAGGCTACCACGCACACCATCTTCCTGACCTTCTCTCGCTGACCTGCTCTCCCACAGGCTCAGGATGTTTACAAAGCAAGGACCTTGGCTCTCTGCCCAGGACTTAGTTAAAACTTCTAAACTTCTCAAGTTGACAGAATGTATCAACCCTAACACACACTGTAGGGCATTAAGGAAATAAATGTAAATCAAAATCACAGTGAGAGACCATGCCATCAACACTATGATATCTATAATCAAAATGTCAGGTAATGTTAACAAGGATAGAGCAGACCAGAATCCAAATGTGCTACCAGTGGGAGTTTGGATTCATGCAGCTGCTTTGAAAAAACGAAATCTCCCACTTCCTAAAATACTTAAGATTTTTTTTAGGCCACTTGGGGGTTAAACCCAGAACCTCATGCACAGGAGGCAAGAGTTCTACCATTGACCTACATCCCTAGTTTTTTAAAATGTTTTTTGTTTGAAACAAGGACTGAGAATGTTACCCATGCTGGTTTCAGACTCAAAATCTCCCTTCCTCAAGCTCTCATGTATGGGATTACAGAAATGTACCACTAACTCTGGCAGTTAAAACATTTAATTGATCAAACAGGATTTATCATGTGTGTGACCCAGGAGTGCCACTTCTAAGTATGTAAGCAAGAGAAATAAAAATACATGTCCACAAATAACTTATACACAAATGTTTGTAGCAGAATTATTCATGGTGGTAAAAATGTAGAAACAACTCAAAATGTCCAACTGATAATGTGTAAAAATGTGGTAATGTATGCATTGGAATACTACATGAACATAAAAAGGAATGAATTAGTGATACACATGGTTAAATCTTGAAAACATGCTAAGGGAAAACAGTTACAAATGACATTGCTATACGATACCATACGTCTTAAATGTTATGAATAGGTAAATTTATACACATACAAACTACACATCTCAGCTAGAGGAATAAGGATTTGTAAGTGAAGAGGAAGAGGGTTTCTTTCTTAGGTAATAGAAATGTTCTAAAATTGTCGTACCGCTCTGACTATATTAAAAGCCATTAAATAGCCTTTATCCTATTGCTTGGCATACTATTGTATGATGTGAATTATATCTGAACAAAGCAGTTTAAAAAGTAGAAGCAGACCATAGATGATCAAAAAATTTAAAAATCAGAGTAATACTGTGTTTAGGAGGAGTGACTGAGATGCCATTTATTATGCATGTGCTGTGTGCCGGGTACTTTGTTAAATACTGATGTGAAGAGATGACTAGGCACTTGCTTTCTGTCTTAGTTGGAAAAAGGGTCATTGATGTTAATAAAACAAAAATCACAATTGTCACTTTGAAACAACACGATTCACAGCCATCCTTCTGTCTCAGTGTACGGAGTACTAGAATTACAGGCAGGTGCCACCACTCCCAGCTAGCTCCAAGGGTCTGATTTTTTTAAACTTATTTATCTAGTCTGGATAGTAGCTGTTTGCATGAAAAACAGCTGGCAAAATTTTTTTCCCACAGTGTGGTGCAGGTTGTCCCTTTGCTCTTTTTGTTGGTAATTTGTCTTGCTGTGCAAAAGCTTTTTAATAAGAAATCCCAGTTGTTGATTCTTTTTGATAGCTTGTGTGATTGGGGTTTTGTTCGTAAAGTCTTCACCTATACCAATGTCTTCAAGAGTTTTACATATTCTGTCTTCCAACAGATTTAGTATTTCTGCTTTAATGTTTAGATCTTTGCTCTATTTTAATTTTAGTTTAGTGCATGGTGAAAGATATGGGTCTAGTTTTAATCTTCAGCATGTGAAAAGCCAGTTTTTCCAGCGCCATTTATTAAAAGAGAGTTTCTTCCAAAAAAGAAGTTTCTTCCAGGGTCTCACTATGCAGTTCAAGTGTTTGGCTCCCTTTTAAAATAAGGTAGCTAAGGATGTCTGGAATTGTTACTACATCTCGTAATCCATTCCATTGATCCTTGGGTCTGTTTTTTGGTTTTTGGTTTTTGTTTTTCCAGTACCATGCTGTTTTTTATTACACTGGCTTTGTAGTATGATTTCAAGTTAGGGATTGTGATGCTCCCCTGCCTTGCTTTGGTTGCCCAGAATTGCTTTTGTCTAGGTCTCTTTTTCCAAATGAATTTTAGATACATATGAATTAGATACATACATTCCTAGATACATATGAATTACTAAAGCTGAATCAAGAAGATAAAAAAATTCTAAATAAACCAGTATCAATGAAATAAGATGAAATTTAAAACCTCCCAGCAAAAAAAGGTCAGGATGTGATGGAGTTACTACTTAATTTTTACAAGAAATTTCAAGAAGACCTAATACCACTCTTCTCAAACTCTTTAATGAAATTGAAAGCAAAGCAATACTAGTACCCAAATGCATTCCTGGAAACAAGCATTACCATGACCCTGATACCAAATAATTCAGGTTAAGGGGCTGGGGATATAGCTCAGTGGAATAAGCACTTGCCTAGCAAGCGCAGGGTCCTGAGTTCGATCCCCAGTACCACAAAAAAAATAATAAAATAATTCAGGTTTTAAAATGTTTGGATTATTGTTTCGCTTTGTCTCTCCACTGTCTTCATTTTTCTTGCCCAGCTACCACTCTAACCCCAGTCCTTTTAGCTTTATATCTAGATTATTGTGAGATTCTCCCATGCACATTCTTAATCTCTTCGATTTATTAATCTCAACTTGGATTCACAAGAATTATGTTGACTAAACCTTGATATCAAATTATCTCAAATTGTATTTTTCCTCAGAATTGAAATTGTTTTCAAATTAACAGAGATAATGGATAAGTGCTTCTAAATTTGTATCCTCTAGTGCTTGATAATTCTTGTTTTGGCTTTTTTCATTTTAAATTCTGATTTTTTTAAAGGCTTTTCATAAATTGATCCAGCATTTGTTTAGCCTTAACATTTTTTTTTTTGCTGATAACCAGGGATTGAACTCAGGAATGTGCACTTGCCAGGCAGGTGCTTATTCCACTGAGGTATATCCCCAGCCCCTAGCCTTAATTTCTACAGAGACAGAATAGTACACAAGTAAGAGCACAACCTGTTCAGTTTAAATATAGTCTCACATTTTGGGTATAACAAACTACCTAGTACTTACCATTCTATTTATATATCTGTCTTTTCAAGTGTAAAATACAGGTGAAACATCTCCATGGGAATTACTGTCACAAAAACTAATTAAGTTATTTTGTTGTTGTTTTTCTTTTTTTGTCTTTCTGAGACAGGGTCTCATTGCACAGTTCAGGCTGCCCCTGAGGTCACTTTGTAGCCCAGGCTGGCCTCGAAATCCCAACCGTCCTCCCACCTCAACTCCCCAAGTAGTGGGATTACAGGTGTGGGGCTCCACGCCCAGCCTAGTTAAATTTATATTTTCAAATTATTAGCTAACATACAACATAAGACATTTTAAGTATAACCACATGTGTTAAATAGGAAGGAAACACTTTAAGCCATAAAGTACTTTCACTTAGAGGTGAAAATCTCAGGCATAGCAGATGTTAAAAATGCTACATGCCTCAGGTGTTACTCAGCAGGAGAGTGTGTACTTTTAATACACAGGCCCAAGGTTCAGGTCCCAGCACCAAAATAGAAAAGAAGTGCTGCATTTCATCTGTGTAAGTCATAATATATCAAGAGACTTATTACAACAAGATATGAGAGGAAAAGCAGTATAGGAATGAACTTCATTACTAGCTCATATCACAAAAGGAATATACCCCAGACATGATAGAATCCTTTCTTGTTTTGTGTTACCCATCTTTGCCACTGTTAAATCCAGTGAGAGCAAACAAGCCAACAGGTGAGACCATGTTCATGTTTGGGCCATTTCCAAACAATGTATGAGAACAGGTAGGTGATAAAGAATCTGATTAGCTGATTAGTACCAGACATTTTACAGTAAGATAATCAGTGATCATGTTGCTTCGTTTCTGAGCTCTAGTTCCCAGAACTGTAAAATCGGGTGTGAGCTAGGGCTTTTGAGATGCTTTCTGACTAAAAATATGTGTTACTTCATAAGTCAAAGAAAACATTTTACTAAAGATGTGTGGTAGATTATAAATAGAAGCTTCTTCATTTAGCCAAGACTTAATACTTTTGTACTTTTTTTATTTACTGAAATTTCTTGGGAATCTCTTTTTATTGAGTAGGTCATTCTGGCTGAAAAATAAAAATAGATCGCAAATGGCTAGGGGTCTAGCTCAGTGGTAAGAGTGGCTGCCTAAGATGTAAAAGGGCTTGGATTCCATCCCCAGCCCTACAAAAAAAAAAAGACTGTGGAATTAAATTACTTACTTCCCTGTTAAGGCCTTCTAATTTTATATTCGGTAAAAACAATAGAAGTTTAAGGGAACTAGGAAAAACTTCCAGGATTGAAATGCCTTGGTCCACCTTTGGGCTTTCAGCACTGTGCCTCTACTCCAGAGTACAACCTAGGTGACTGGCTTATTAATCAGAAAGGAAGGGGTTGCATAGGAAATGTCTTAACAAAGGAGAACATGGTAGGCAGTATTTCCTAGCCAGGCTTGTAACCTCAGCTCTCAGGAGGTTGAGGCAAGAGAAAGGCAAGTTCAAGACCAGCCTGCAGTGCAGAGGGAAACCATGTCTCAACAAAAATAACTCACATACATACCTGCAATGAATATAAAGCTTTACCTCAGAAAAGCAAAGCAAAGGAGGCCTGCTAAGAAACATTCCTTTGTGACCTAAGAGTGTAAAGAGGAATGTAATGAATGCCTGCACGGCCTTCGGCTCGCCATTTAGTGTTCTGGCTCATTTTTTTAGCTTGCTCGCTCTCTGTTCTTCCCCTTTTTTTGCTTTGTTACCCTTCCCATTGTGTTTATCACACACAGGATATTTAACATAGATAAAACCATTCTCCCATAAATATTCTTCACAATTTCTAAAAATCCAGAATATAATCAAGTGTAACACTTTGATTTCTCTAGTCTTCTGTAATTTTCCCAGTGCTTCATTTCATTATTCAGGTATTTATTTTTTTTATTTATATACTAATATTTTTGAAGAGTTTAAAACTAGCTTTCTTTTTTTTTTTTCTTTTTTTTTTTTTAAACCAGGAATCAAACTCAGAATCTTGCCTGTGCTTGCCAAGCAGGCACCTGTGCCCCTGAGCTATATCCCTGGCCCCAGAGTAGCTTTCTTATGGAATAGTCCAAATTATACGTAAGGTTGGATTCAAACTAAACATTTTTGGAGGAATATAGCATAGGTAATATTCCTCCATTCCATTCTGTCAGGAAACACAAAATGTTGCCTCTTTGATTATGTTGATGTTAAACAGTCACTTGTTTACAGGTAGAGTCTGCTGGTTATAACAAACCTTTGAAATTAAAAAGTTATTAGTAACCAAAGAATGTCTTAGTAATAGAAAAATGAATATTTTGCAACCCTAATGTAATACTGATTCTTGCAAGGATCATAAACTTCTTAGCTGAAAGAATGTTGTTCAATAAGACATTCTTTGGTTGGGTTAAATTTACTTTTAAAAAACTATTTACTTAAGGTGATCCTTTGTTTTTGAGCTTTTAAGCTAACTTTGAATTCATTTTCTTTTTTATTCTTTTTTTTTTTTGTGGACAAGATTTACTTTTTTTTTTGAGACAGGGTCTCCCTGTGCAATTTAGGCTGACCTTGAACTTACTACGTAGCCCAGGCTGGCCTTGAATTTATGGCAGTCCTCCTGCCTCAGCTTCCTGAGTGCTGGGAGTACAAGCATGAGCCACCGTGCCTGGCTTTGGTCAAGATTTATATTAGCTACTGTATTATTTTTTTGTTGTTTGAGTAGTCAGAGATTTTGTGAATTTATATGTGTCTTTATCCTAAATCTACTGAAATAGAACCCATTTTTTGAAAAAGTACTAATAATGTATTTTCAAATTACTCTGTAAATTCTGTTTACAGACCACAATCTTCTATTGTGGGGCTTGCTAAACTGATACAAAGAACATTACTCATGTGATAGGTTGTAGGATTACATAAACCCTACAAGAGATTTTAGTGGCATGGAAAAGTAGTGTTCTGGCCAGTGATGTACAGAATTTTCTTTAAAAAGTGTGGGTAATGTATGAGCATTGTCTAGGACACTTACAATGTTTCTACGTGCTTGTGAAAAGTACAATCTTTGTACAACAAAATGGGCAACAAGGGCACAAGAATCCAAACAACACATTTGTCTGATTATTGTGTTTTATCCATTAGGCACAAAGAGTTTTCTGTTTTCTTCATTTTACTGTGTCTTCCCATAGTTAGTGAACATTGAAAATTCTTTAAATTTGACTTGTAAGACTCCTTGTAACATCTGACAGGAGACAGAATTATGGTCTGATCTTATGTATCTTTGTCACTATCTCCATCTGTTGGTGTGAAGAAGTAATGCTCTTGCAGAGTAAGCAAGTTATTTTAAATTTAGCAAAAAGGAAATTAAGAAACAAAGAATTATATTCTTTATGCATTTGAAGATGCAAAACTGTCATGCTATTATTATAGGGTTTTTTTTGTTTTGGGGGGGTTTTATACAGAATCTTTTTGTAGTTCAGGCTGGCCTCAAACTCACTACATAGCTCAGGCTGCCCTCAAACCCATGGCAATCCTCCTGCCTTAACCTCTAGAGTGCTGGGGTCACGGTCATCATCGTCCACCACACCCAGCTAGACAGTTTTTTAGGTTATTTTAAGGCTTTTTGTTAGTGATATTGAGAAGTGTCGAAGAGTTATTTTCTTAGAAAAGATAACATTAACACTACCTAGAGTCTTCATTTTTTTTTTAAGGAAGTTAGAGAAAAACGTAATTAACTCTTTCCATCAATACATCAGGTATCATTGTGTAACAATATTTTAATAGCAAGAAATCTCAAAAAATCCTGACTTTTTTGCATATTCGCAGTTTTTTTGGCTTTTGCATCATTGCTTCTGAATTGCTAATGAAGGGCTCAATATAGCTTCTGATGCACTTGAGATATTCTGGGTGGTGACTGGCTAGAGTGTTACTGACATCACAACATACAGCTGTTGACTTTCTATTGTCTGAGTCCTCGGCAAGTGCTTCAGACTGCTCTAGCAGGCACTCCCAATGCCTGACAGGCAGGATGTGTGTGCACCGAGCTCTGCAGAAGAGCAATGCAGAGCATTAGTTTGCAGATACTATGGAAAGTACTTCTTCATTATCTCTGTATGATGAAGCAAATACCAATACAATGAAGGTATGTGACTCTTAATTCATTTGCTAAATGTGTACAGAAGCTAATCAAATATATGTTCTCTTAGTACCATCATTTTTATTAGAAATATGTGTGATAAATTTTTATCATGTCCAAAATGAGAACATTTTAAAATTAGTTTTTATTCATTTTTGCATAGCTGTGTGTTTAGGTCGATAGGATGAAGATTAGTAATCATTTACCTCTCAGCTGCAGCCCCAATTTCTTCTCCCATACATAACTCAAATTTCTGATAGTTAACTATGTCTTGCTGCTAAGAGTGGTTTACCTATATATTAACTGGTATTTGTGTATAGCAAAACAGATTGTCCATTAGAAAAATGACTTCTCTTTCAGGCTAATCTTAAAATAAATACACCAAATATCCTGCTCAGTGTTTAATTTTTATTGTGGAGTACATACAGTGTGGTTGAGACTTTTTTTTTCTTTTGGAAAAAAAAACTGTTAAGTTTCTATGCCCTTTTCTGGGAAAGAGGTGAATTAATTTTTAAAGTGCTTATAACAGAGCAAAACCTGGATCTATCATTGCTGTGATGAACATAATCAAATGTTGCAAGAAAGAGCAAGTGATAGTCAAACCAAGCAATTTTGAAGAGTATCTAATTTCTAATTGTACAATCCGAAAACTTTGACATTTACCTTGTTTTATGAGTCCTCAAAATGGAATTGTACTACATGAATGTTACTGAATAAAAGAAAGCTTGTTAGTTTATAACTGAATTGTTTGTAATATCTTTTGGAGTTTTACTTGCTTTTTACTTGGAATGAGCTGAAATTTTAACAGGATTTGGGATTGCTATGATATATTCAAACATCCCACCTTATATAGTGTGAAACAATTGCTTTGTTCTTAAGAATTAACTCATTTCTTTTCTAGAAAAGAGGAAAAAAAATCACTGAACGGCCTTTCATTAGAAACCAGGTATCACTGCTCTTCTCTCTTTTGTCCTTTCAGACCCGCAAATAGTAATTGGGGTCATGAAAACATATAAATAGCTATTATGAAAATTAGGATATCTTATATGCATTGTTTCAGCCTAATAGCAGAATTTTACTATAATTTCTCTTTTATTCTTCAGATTGTAAGTTTTATATTGAGAACTTTTAAAAAATTAAAATGAATAGCATATATTCTCCATTCTTGTCTACAGCTGCTTTCACCGAAACGTTATCACATTCTGCTTTTGTCTTTTTTTATACTTTTCCATTTCTTTTCTTTGCTCTTATGCTTTGGCTTCTGCCTGTCTAGCTTACGTTGCTCAGGATTTGTCGCCTGCCCCCCCCATCCCCAGTTTGACGTTCTCTGTGTTTGTGTTTTCTTCTCCCCCAAATCATTCTTCTCTCCCTCTTCATTCATCTTTCACATCTTGTCTCGGTCTCTTACCTTTTCTGTCCATTCTTGGTTTCTCAGGGTCTTTCTCCCTGTCTGAATTAATGTTAACATTTCTCTTTCTCTCTTCCCTGGTACGATTCCTCTTCTCCCTTTTCTGTTTCTCCCTCCGGATCTCCCCTTCTCTCTGACTCACACTTTTCCTGTGTATTCCTTCCTGCACGGCTTTTTCTCTCCCATTGTCTTGTTACTCTGCACCCTCTTTTCTGTGGTTCTGCCTACCTCTCTCACCCTATTTGCACCGCTCCCTGTCTCCCTGGCTGCTCATCTCCACTGTTTTAGTCTCAGTTCCTTCCCTCTCTCTCTGCTAACTGCTCCTCTGCTGCCGTCACCAGCTCTTTCTCTTTCCTGTCCAAATTTCACTCACACACATACCTTCTCCAAATTTTCACTCACGTACAAGCTTTCAGTTTTCGCTGGAACCTAGGAAGTTGACCTTAATTTTGTTGTTGTTAATTTTTAACAAGTTACTGGTTGTACTTTAATTTGTGTTAAACCTTGTTCCTTCTAAAATAAAATTTTTAGAAACAGATTTTTACCCTTTGCCCCATTTTTGTTTTATTACGTTTTTTTAAAGAAACTTATGCTTAAATTCTTATAATCAGATTAACATTATCACATATTAAAATCATCATTTTAAAACATTTTGTCTGTCTTCCCAAGATATACATGTTATGCCACTAAAGGGAATTGTTTCACTTTTAAATGATCTTTGTATAGGTTTTTCAAGCTTTTAGAAAACAATTTAAAGTTTTTTACTTTCCAGGGTACTTAATAATATCCTACTTCACAATTACGTTTCAGATAATGGATAAACTTCTATTTTTTACACCATTTACTTTCCATATGTGTTGTAGTGCATGTGTATCTGAGTACCAGATAACTTGAAGAAGAAAATTTCATTTAGCCTTTACTTGTTTACATAATGAAGAACCTCACATCTGTCATGTTTTCATGTTTTGTGAGAATACTGACAAAAACTTCGTGAAGGCATAATATATATTAATAGTACTGTGACTTTGTGATAACTAGCATAGTGTTATTAGGGAACAAAATTAACCCTTTTACGTGTATAACAAAATTATGTATTTAAAAGGGTGTTCAAGAAATAAAGATGTGGATAATGAACATCTTTTCAGAGTTCAGTTAAATGTTATTTTTACATAAAATCCTCCCACTTCTGAAATGTAACTTATTTCTCTACAGTTTTTGGTGCCTCTTCTGCTTTTGATAGCTCCACTATTATTGTAGAAGGCCTGGGTAGAGATGAAATGGGATCCCAAAAATAATTTTCTCTGAAGTTTTTTGTGATACCTCCGTTGCTGACTGTCCTCATTCTGATTGACACATGATAACTTCAGCATAATAAATACAAATTGAGCACCCTTAATCCCAAAATCCACAGTGCTCCAAAATCTGAAACTTCCTAATCACCAACATAACACTACAGCTAGAACATTTCACACATAATCTCACATGACAGGTTGAAGCCCAGGCATGGTTGCATGCACTGTAATCTCAGCACTCAGGAGCCTTAGGCAAGAGGTTCATTGTGAGTTCGTAGCCATCCTGTGCTATATAGAAAGAACAGAGTGAGATCTTGTCTAGAAGAAAAGAAAAATAGGCTTTATATAGCTGTATATAAGCTTAAGCAATGTATGAAACATGAGTGCATTTCATGTTTAGATTTCCTTCCCATTCCCAAGATTTCTCATTATGTATATGCAAATTTTTAAAAAGAGACACTTCTGTTACCAACAATTTCAGACAAGACACACTCAACCTACGCAATGATTTTTATTTTTTCTAAGCTCCTCTAGGCTCCTGAGTTATACAGTGCTAATTCAGTACCTATAGATAAAAGTAAAGCCCGGTTCGTATCTCTCAAACCAGCCCCACCTTCTTACTTGAGCTTGTGTATTTTGTGTTATGAAATAACATAGATTATATATTATAGAAGGATATCACATTACATAATATATACTATGTAGATCTGTCGGCTGTATAAATGTATTTTATAATGTACATGCATTTGTATGTATTGTATGTGTTTGTATCTGGCTAACATACATATAAGTATGTTAATTTAGCAGAAATATTGAGTTTCATTGCAGCATTTTCATGCATACATATAATATCCTTTTCTTTTTCTTTTTCAGACAAGGTTTCACTGTGCAGTTTAGCATGACCTTGAACTCAGCCACCTTGTAGCCCAGGCTGGCCTCAACTCACTACAGCCCTCTCGCTTCAGCCTCCAGGCACGCGCCACCTTGCCCGGCTGTGTAACATTCTTCGCTCATGTGCATCCCTGTTACTTTGACTTACCTTTCCTCTATTCAGATCCCCTTCTTCTTGTGGAATATAATTGTTTCTTTTCTACTTTCCTGTCTTTTTCCCTCTAGATTTTATGTATTAGGGAAAATATGCAATACTCTTTCTGAATTTGGCATATTTTGTTTAACATAATGATCTGCAGTTCAAGGATCCTTAAACAGAATATATGGACAGGCTTCTAGAGAACCAAGAAACCCTTAAAAACACATGTAAAACTGTGAGGCTGGGCATGGTGGCGCACTTCTGTAATCCCAACACTTGGAAGGCTGAGGCAGGAGGATTGTTGCAAGTTCGAGACCAGCCTGGGCTACAGAGTAAGCTCAAGGCCAGCCTGAACTGCATAGCAAGACCCTGTCTCAAAAAGACAAAAAAGAAAAGAAAAAAAAAAAAAACTATCTGTGAACATACATGTATGAGTGAGCATGTGTACAAATGTTACATTTTTGAGAGGTAAACCTTAGGGTTTAGTAAAAATTTTAAGGATCTATTCATGAGGGCCAGGGACATTGCTCAGTGGCACAATGCCTGCCTGGCAAGCACAAGTCCAAAAGTTCAAGTCCCAGTACCAAAGAAAAAAAAAAAGAATCTATTCATGATGTGAAAATAATTACTGCTTCATGGTGTTTTTAAATCATTAATCTACTATGTTAAATTTAAGCTTTTCCCTCATTTATTTTCAAATGCTTAAAAGGAGAATGTGGTGCCTCCTATAATAGCAGGCACTTCCATAGACAGCACATGCAATTTTTGAAAAATACTTTGAAAATATGTAGTGACCGATTACCAAGCACATCAAATGTCAGAATTCCACATGGGATCACCAGAGGGAAAAAACATTTTATTATCCTAGTACTACTTTCAAAGTGATGGCTAACCCAGAGCTTCCCTGAATGAGTAGAAAATGAACAACAAAAATTAAAGATTATATGATGCCATTGCAAAAGAAAGCAAAAGAAATTATTAATACCTCCTAAGACAATTTGATGTGGTAGACATAGCTAAGAAACAATGAGGAAAGCTACAAAACAGATCTGAGAAGTGTTAGATCGTTTGAATGCGTTCATTCAGGTTACAAAGCCATGGGAAGTTGAGCCGATTAAATTGGATAGAACCTTAGATATTTTAAAGAGAAATTAGTGTGAACCTAGACAGTGTGTTCAGCAGTATTCACCCATACCCAGCAGTGCTTTCAGGCTGTAAGAATGTTTGCACTCTTATAAGAGTATGAGGATGGGTGATGGCAAGTAAAAGACAACACCTATACTACATCAAGCTGTTTTTAAGCTATTTTTACTGACCATAAAGAACAAGTAAAACCTTCCTGATCCCTTTTCCTCTAACATCAATGCCTACATCTTTTCTAGAGAGGCCTTTGATCCTTTGTTAGAAAGTAGTTGGCAATTCAAGTGAAGAGTGGCACATTGGCAGTTCCAAAATGGAATCTCTGCCAGTTGTAACCTAAATTAAAATCTTAGGGAGGAAACAGTTTGGCCATGAGAAGCAATTGGATTGTTGTAAGATCTATTGATTGAAATACTAAGGAACATGAACTTCATAAAATATATTAAGCCACTGTACTCCGAGCACTCAAGAGGCTAAAGTAGGAGCATCACCAGGAGTTCAAGGCCAGCCTGGGCTACATAGTGAGTTCAAGGCCAGCCTGAATTGTAGAGCGACACCCTGTCTCAAAAAAAAAAAGAAAAAAAGTAGAGCCATCAAAGAACCTGTGGGTGGATTAGACAGGAACCCAGCATGAGTTTTGCTAAGACTCTTTGATGATAAAGCTTTGTACCTTTAAGGCCTTTAAAGGATAAGAGCATGTGACCCTATGATAAGAGCAAAATTTTAGTCATGGATAAAAAAATATAAAAACAAATTCATTTAGTTATATTGCCAATATAGAGAAAAGAGTATCAAGTGAAATAGATTTTGAAGGGTATACCATATCAGAGAATGAAGGCTAAACTACCTTGTAAAGTGAGATTTTCTTATAGCATGACCTACCAGTTGCAGGTCTGTGAAAGATGTATGCCTACTCAGTGATGACATTAAGAGTAAATAAATTTAGTAAAGAAAGCAAGATTCTACTCAGGATGATATTCACCTTTCTGAGCTATGAACTACAGACATTATGGTATGTACCTGGCACAGAATATATTAGTAAAGAACATAATGAGACTAAGGTATGCAAAATGTTCATTACTACAGTGACTTCTGACATCAACAAATCTGGGGTAGGTCCAGACAACTCCCACACAAATGTACTCACTTCAGACACCCTTGCAACTAACCAGCTGGCCAAAAATTTAGTGGTACCTACTGTCCCCTCATGTTTAATAATTTGCTAGAATGATCCCACAGAACTCAGGAAAGTGTTAAATTTAGGGTTTGAATTTTATTATAGCAAAAGGCTAAAAATCAGGACCATGTAAAAGGAGAGTAACAAAGAGCAAGGTCTTAAAAAGTTGCAAATGCAAAGCTGCCCTTGTCTTCTCTGCAAGGAGCAGGACTCATTCTTTCCCTCACACATTAATATGTGACAGCATGCAAAGCATCGGCTGTCAAGGAAGCTCACCTTAGAGTCACCATTCAGAGTTTTTATTGGGATTTCCTTCTATAGTGTGATTGAATTATTGGCCTCTTAATTGGTTTAACCCCAACTGTGGTCACATTTTTCTCGCCTAGTCCCATCCTGAATCATCTTTTTAAACTATACGGAGGCCTACCATTAGTCACCTCATTAGAATACACTCATGAATGACAAGGACATATCCATCACTCCAGAAATTCCAAGGATTTAGAAGCTGCCTTCTGAGGACAACACCAACAAATTCTTCATCATACACTGTCTTATTTGCTCCTGATGTTGTATTTGATGTTTTTAATTAGAGAAGTAATATACTTTTCTCATTATCTGTGAGATAGCTCTGAGGTTAAGACTGCATAAACAGATGTTTCTCCTAATTCCCTGTAGCTGGTTCTGCAGCTTAAAAGCTTCTCTGAGTAGATAATGCAGTATTTAAAAATGAATTATAATCTAATCAGCCTCACTATGGAAACAAAAAAATCTATATTGTCTGTTGTTATATGACCATTAGCTTGACCCACATCGTCCTTAACCAGCTTAGTTTCCAGGAATCTAAATCTTTTGAATGTTCTTTGTTAGTTATCTCCCGGGGTCAGATGGTAAGGCAAGTCCCTCCTCCCTGCCATGTAGTCTTTAAGAGATTTTATTATATGCCTAGAGATCTTATTACAATCTGATTTAGCTACTAAAGGTAATTAGTATGGCTTTCAGGTACAGAGTTACAATAATGGACCTGGTTTATGGCATTGTCTTTTCTCCTCGTTTGTCAGTATCTTTCGGGGTTGGGGGGAGTATGAGGAATTGAACTCAGGACCTAGTGTTTGCCAGGCAGGCGCTGTGCCGTTAAGCTATATCCCCAGCCCTCATCTGCCAGTATATGACCCCTTGCAGAATCACACCAAGATGTCCCCAAGATTTTCACAGGTCTCATGATTTCATGAACTTTGATGATTCTTCTGGCCCACTACCCACTACCAGTTTTGCTAGTGTTCACCTTGAAATTTTTCCTGCTCTACCAAAGGGTTCTGTCTTTTGTAGCTCATAAAACTAATATCATTAGTTTTCAGAATACCATGTTCTCTAGAATCTTCTATACACTGACACTACCCTGGCCTCACAGAAGTAGGGCAAGCTCTTTCTGTACTTCTGATTGCTGTGTGAGGCATGATCTTCCAGGTACCGTGAGCTGTTTTGTCTGCCCCTTCTCTTCTACTTTGGTTCTCTGTTAAAAACATTTTCATCACTTTCTGCCTTCACCCAAACTAGGGATGCCTGCTACATTGAGAAATATGTAGAGAGGTTTTATGTTGTATCATGTTTTGTTTTGTCCTCGTCTATGCTGTTTTTAGTTCTCTAGTATTTTCCTAATCTCTAATTTTTTAAATTTGGGTTTGGCATTTTTAGTTAGGTTTCTTCTCCCATCTCTACCCACAATCCGTGTACTTGGGGTGCAGTAAGCAACATCCCCAGCCCTTTAATTTAGTCTAAGTTGCCCAGGCTGTCCTCACCCTTGGATTCCTCTTGCCCCAGCCTCCCAGAGAGTGGTGATTAGCTAAACCATCATGCCTGGCTAGTCACATTTCTTAAGCTACTAGAGCATGCAGTGATGTACAACCAGATCTGAAAATGGTTGAGAAAGATGTTTGGCCTGTTATATATATAGCCAAGTAGATGACTCCCATACAGTGACTTTAGTCAAAGAAGTAAAGGAACCTCCAGTTTTGTGGTCTGTAGACTTTTTGGAAATTGGTCTTGGCCTCAGTAAAACTCTCCTTAATGACTCATATGTTTATCCTCACCCACCATTTCCCACCCTTTAGCCTCCCAACTTCCTGGCTAATAGAGTTTAAAAGGTGTGAATCCCTTCATTTTCCTACCACATTTCTTTAATTCTAAAGGACAATGAATACCTTTTAAGGTTTATCTTCCCATCTGTGTTTCTGACTCCATTTCCTCCTTTCTCCTCTCTTCTTTAGATTTTCCTTTTGATTCTGATTTTTTCCTCCTGACCCTTCCTCCTCTCCCTCCTTTCTCAGCTGGCCTACATACTTTGCATCCTGACAAACCTCCTGTGAGTATTTCGTATTAATCTTGTTATTCTCATTGCCAAACGCAGTAGACTTTCCTCAGACACCCACCTCTCCATTCATCTCTTAGGGATTCAGCATTCTATTGACATTTCATACCAAGCCCACTTTTCTTACTCTTGCTTTTATCTACATTGGTTATTCCCATATGGTAATACTTTCCAAATAAATTGTAAAAGCTCAAGCTATTTTGTATATCCAGTTTCCTATTAGATTTTTTTCCATCTGACCATCTTTAAACTTACATTGTATACAAAACAAATCATAGCATGGTAGCACACACCTATAATCCCAGCACTTGGGAGCCTGAGGCAGGAGGATCACTGTGAATTCAAGGCCAGCCTGTGCTACAAAGTGAGTTCAAGGCCAGCCTGAAGTGCATAAGGAGACCGTATCTCAAAAAGACACACACACACACAAAAACTGAAATGTTCTTTCACTAGAATTACTCCCCTAAGATTTTTCTTACAGTAGTGGGTAGCAAGCCTCTACACCTTTCGTGTGTCCTTTCATAATTCTTCCAGCTGTGACATCCCTAACCTTTTGCCTGACCACTTCTGTAACAGGTTTGTTTCTGCTAGATATTTTGTTATATTAACCTATCCATTTCTAGAGGCAACAGCTGATAGAAAAGGGATAGCCAGCCAGCTGAGTCCCGGTCCCAGCTCTAACCCTTACTAGTGTAACCTTGGGTAAGCTGCTTGATCATTCTCAGTTTCTTTATCTGCAGAATAGAACAGTAAGAAAGCTAGTTTGCAGGTTGATTGAATTAATACACTTAAAGCATTGAGAATGGTACTTGGTGAATAATAAATAGCTAGTTAAAGGATTGTTGGTTTTAAAGCACATACTTCAATCAGTAGTTATATATTTTGGGGCTGGGGGTATAGCTCAGTGGTACAAGCGCTTGCCTGGCAAGCGCAAGGTCCTGAGTTCGATCCCTGGTACCAGAAAAAAAAAAAAAAGAAGTAGTTATATATTTTGTCTGTGTGCTAAAATGTCAGCACCTCGGGTTCTGGGATTCCGTCTTGGGTCATTGTGGTGTCCCTGCTACCTAGCACAGTTAACACAGAGAATCTGGTCAGGAGAGTTGAATTTTTCTCTTTTCTTTCTAAGCTTTTGCCTTTTAGTCCTTTGTCTACCACAAGTGTCAGTATTTTGCTTGCAGAACAAGGTCTGTGTATATAATAGCTAAAAGTATTCTCCATGGACCCTCTTAAAATATGTGCCTCTCTTATTCAAGTTTTCTATGCCACATGGAGTTAAAAACTGTCTTTGAATTTAAAATATATCCACAGGGCTGGGGATATAGCTCAGTGGAATAAACGCCTGCCTGGCAAGCTCAAGGTCCTGAGTTTGATCCCCAGCACCGCAAAAATAAATAAATAAATAAAATAAAATAAAATATATCCACATTTTTGTTTTTTATTTTATAATTTTTTTAAATTTTATTTTAAAGACAAAAGAATGGAGACATATGAACCAGAAAAGCCATAAACAATACAGAAAATACAAAGTTATACAGAATATAGTAGGGAATTAGCACTGGATGTTGTATTACATAGTTATCTTCACATTAGTTAACACAAAAACATTAAAGGAAATACCAAATTATAGATAAGATAGTAGGGAAT
>PVLD010027537.1:0-20627 GCA_004027595.1 Dinomys branickii | reverse complement strand
GCATCCAGAGCTAATTCCCTTCTATGTTCTCTATAATTCTGTATTTCCTCAGTCGTTTTTGTATTAGCAGAAATGAAGATAACTTTATATTATACAGCATCCAGTGCAAATTCCCTACTATCTTATCTATAATTTGATATTTCCTTTAATGTTTTTGTGTTAACTAATGTGAAGATAACTATGTAATACAACATCCAGTGCTAATTCCCTACTATACTCTGTATAACTTTGTATTTTCTGTATTGTTTATGGCTTTTCTGGTTCATATGTCTCCATTCTTTTGTCTTTAAAATAAAATTTAAAAAACATACCAGCTTTATTGAAGGTAAAAAAAAAAAAAAAAGAAAAGAAAAAAAAGAAACAACCAATATTCCAACTGCATATTGGTTACAAGCATATTTGCTTATATAAACATAGGTTGCACTGCATATTTGAATGTTTTTCATTTTCCTATGTGTTACATCTAAATTTAAGAAATGAACATTGCACCCACCAAAAACAGAATCACGATGGTATGATTTTAGTCAACCAAAACAAAGGAAGGAATTTTTTTTTTTTGAGGCAGGGTCTCACTCTGCCGTCCAGGCTGGCCGTGAACTCACTATGTAACCTAGGCTGGCCTCGAACTCACAGCAAACCACCTGCCTCAGCCTCCTGAGTGCTGGAATTACAGCTGCAAACCACCATGCCCGGCCTCTGTAAGGAATTATTATCCCACTTTTGCTTTTAACAAAGTGAGACCAGCTCAAAAGCATAAGCAATAACAAGAACAAGCCATGCCAATGCATTGCTCATGTTCTTGAGCTGCTCTCGCTTTGTTGCCCAGGATAGTCTCAGGTTCCTGGGCTCAAATGTTCTTCTTGCCTCAGCCTCCCAAGTAGCTGAGACTACAGGTGCCCAGGTCTTTCCACTTTAAGCCTCTGTTTTCTTACCTGTAAACTGGATTTTAATATTACCCTGCCATCTTTCCAGGGTGTTCCAAACCCAGAACAGTAGAATAAACTCAGGCTTTGACACTCAGGGCTGACACCACTCAGCATGCTCATATCTGTGAGCCTAAGTTTGTTCTTCCAAAAGTAGAAGAAAAAAACTGAGCGTGGTGGCAGCACACCTGTAATTCTAGCACTGGGGAGCCTGAGGCAGGAAGATCACCAAGAGTTTCAGGGCAGCCTGGCCTACATAATAAATCCAAGACAAAGCTGAACTGCATAGCAAGATCCCATCTCCAAAAATAAATAAATAAATAAATAACATCAGAGGAAAGAACAGCTACCTCTTGCAAAAATTGTACCACATAGGCCTGTAGCTACAGCTTTCCCTTGTCCCAAGCTTCAGCCAAGTTCTGGCCTTTTGCACAAAGTCAGGCCTTTACCTCCACTGAGACACCTTCCCAAATCTCCAGCGCCTTTCCAGGCGTAGCTCATGCAGTCCTCCTCCTCCCATCTCCCACACTGAAGGACCGTCTCTGTGTTCTCTCCTGGCAGCCCCTTCCCTCTACATTGACCACGGTCCACCCTGCACTGCAGTTATTTGGGGGCAAGTCTAAAGCCTCACCAGGCTCCTGAGATTCCCTGGGAGGTTACACACGTTTTTTCTCATGTCTGGGTTTCCCAGAGAACTGAGCACAGAAGCTGATATGGGACAGGTCTCATCAGCATGAGCTGGTTTTAACCCATTGAATTCTTATGGCCAGGATGTGAGGATAGAATGAACAGGGATGGGAAGGTGTCTCCCACCCATGCCTTTGTTCATTCTCGAAGCAAGTCTGTAGCGCTTCTAGACGGGACAAGTGTCTGCTCGCAGGGGCATCTGAATGGGACAGCTGGACAGTAGACAAAGTCCAAGGGTGGTTAGTGCCATGAAAACTCACCATGGAGGCTAAGAGACTTATAGGGAGCTAGTATTTTATATTGTGAGCTCGGGGAAGACCTCTCCAAAGCAGTGACATTTGAGGAGATCCCTGAAGAAGTGAAGAGGTGATCTATGCGGTGGTTATGAAAACTGTGTTCCAGACAGAGGGCACAGCCAGGGGCTCCCCACTGGCAGAAGCTTAGTGAGTGAGGGGTGGGGAGAGATGACCCCAGGGAAGAGATGAGGAAGGAAGTACCTCCTGAAGGGCTCTGAAGGCCTTCCAGACTTCAAACTTTGAACTGAATAAGAGGGAGAGCCACTGGGCAATTTTAAAACAGAGAAGTGATATGACTTCATTTATATACGCTTGAATGCTAGGTTAGGTCTCCAGCTGGAAAATCTCCTCCTCATGTTCTGTCTCTCACATTCCAAACTCAGCATGTAATCCCTTTTATAGTTCAGTGCTCTTTAGAATGCATACACCCATTGTAGATTTGAAAAGTCTTTAATTTGAAAAGCTTAAAAACTAAAACTTCAAATACAAATCCATGCTGAGAAGGATCACATAAAAGCACCTATTGGTGCAGCAGAAAACTGCCAAAAGGGGTTAGTGATTGAAACACATTTTTAATCTAGCTTATTATTACAGGATTGTTTTTATGTATCTTTTAGTCATACTTTTCTACTGGGTATTCAAAACCAAGTTAAGATGAGGCCTGTTGTAATTAAAATTAGCCTCTTGTTGTCCATTGGGGCCAGATAAGTCTCCTCGGACATTACTTCAGAACCACAGACAGAGCCTTTAGCTCCTGTCAGTGTCACCCATCAGGGTGGGTTATAACCTTGCCTGACCATGTCACTTTCTGTGAAAACTTAGGAAACTTTTCCCTCCAGGTGACCTTCCTTTAGCACACCATACACTTGTTGATTTCTGTCCTCTGGTGACCAGCAATCTCCCTGCTCAGGAGGTTGGGTGATTCACCAAGGTTATAGGATCTCATAGAAAATGTTATGTCCTGGGTCCTCACTGAACTTGGAGGGCCAGGGCAAAAATATTGGATTTCCTGTTAGCCCAGTTACCTTTCTAGTTCTGGCCTCTAAACTTTAGTTGTTGAACACTCAACAGAAAAGATCAGTGACATTAGTATCGTAGTGGGAACAGTGAGCTTAATTATTATAATTTTATCTGAATATCAAGCATATTGCAATATAAAATATAGACAGAGGACTTTTTCATATATTTTTTATTTTATTTTAAAGATAAAAGAATATAAACCCAAATAACATGAAAACAATAAGAAAATACAAAATTACAGAGAAGATAGGGAATTGACAATGGATGTTGTATTACATGATATTATCTTCACATGTTACTCATTTATAAACCAGAATATCGCAAAAATAAAGAAACTGCACAATTACGGAGATGAGACTAGGGAATTACCAGTGGGTGCTGTATTACATAATGCTATCTTCACATTTGTTACTCAGATATAAACAAGAATAACGCAAAAATACAATAAAGGAAATATACCATTATAGAGAAGATATTGGGGAATTAACAATGGATTCTGTATTACATAATGATATCTTCACTTTTGTTACTCAGTAATACAGATGATGGCTCACTTGATTAATCAAAGTTTTCTCCACCCTCATCTCTGTTGTGCTCCCACCCACCCAGTTATCTTCCCTCTGACAATAACTGTACTTTTTGGTTTATTTACTCCCTCGGGCTCTCACACTGGGAAGGCACATGGCTGCTTCAAATTATGCTGTAACAAACATGAGTGCACTCAAATTACTATGGCACTAGGTGGAAAAGCCCCCATCTTCAAAGACGGTACATAGGCAGGGAACAAAATACACTATGGTCAGCACCCCATTAATAAGACCTCAAGGCCCTCGGGGGTCTGGTTGAGTCTGCGGGGTCACCCCTGCAGACTGACAGGCTCCGTCCAATGAAGACCTCTCAGGGACCTGATTGAGCCCACTGGGTCATCCCCACAGTCCTCTGGGCTCCACCCCAGCGAGGCACTCCCGGGGGCCCAGCAGAGTTCACAGGGTCACCCCCATGGACCACTGGGCTCCACCCTGACAAGGCATTCCCAGGGACCCAGCCAAGCCTACAGGGTCGCCCCCCCCCCCCCGCGGACCACTGGGCTCCACCCTGACAAGTCACTTCTGGTGGCCTGGCCCAGTCCTCGGGTTGCCCCAGTGGACCTCTGGGCTCCACCCCAGTGAGACGCTCCTGGGGACCCAGTCCAATCCGTGAGTTCTCTCCCACAGACCGCCGGGCTCTACCCCGACAAGGACTTTTATTTCTTAGGAACCACAGTTATTTTAGTAATTGAATCCCTGTAGAATTTTAACAGGCAAGTTATATAGTTTTACAAAGAAAACTTGAGATCAAAAGCAACACATGGTGCTTCAGCACAGCAATCATAATGACACTGTTTTTGGAACAGACTTAAATATCCATCTTAGTATAGAACAGAGTGACATATATAACATATACACCACGTAAGATTTTTAAAGGCTATTATTTGACAGGTAATCTCATGTTGATATGACATATATCTCTTATCACAAGTAGCTAGAGCACGAGAAAGACAGATGTCTGAGTCTAAAAGAAAAAAGTTATCACCATAAACAAGCCTGGTTTTATATCTTATATCTTAGAAGATCTATACACTTGGAAGGCATGAATATACTCAGTATACCATGAAATTAGTAATAATGAATGTCATAGCTATATGAAAACCTTTCACTCTTACATAGCTATATGAAAACTTTATTTTATTGATAGAGAATAACTTTTTGATAATGTAAACATCACAATAATATGCTAAACAATATGTATTGGGTGTCTCCCATAAAACTGTGGAGACCACCAAGGTTTCCTTAGTGAACAAAGTGTGGAATAACATATTTCCAGGCAGCTACTCCTTTATTCATCAAGGAGAGCCCTGTCCAGCAGTTTCCTAAGCCCGAGGAGTCTCTATTTAATGAGCTTTAAAAAATTTTGATGACTTTTGAGAACCAGCTCATAATAATTAACATATTATTTTTGATCAATAAAAGACTCCCAAATTATTGTTTACAGACAACAATATGTATTACATTTGTAAAACCAATCTTAACATCATTTTGATCAGTAGGCAACATTGGTGGAAGCATGTCTTTAATTTTAGTGACATTTATCTATAAGCTAAATTAAGTTCTAGACAAATGTTTCAAAAAATTTAAAAAGGCAAAAAGAGGAAAAATAGTTGAGTTCAAACAAAACAACTATAATTAAAGTACAGACAGATAAACAAACACAGATTAGACAATTTGTTTATAAAGTCAGACTGCACTCAGATATATTTGACCAAATTAAATTATAATACCTTTTATAGTTTTTAAGTTTGTAATTATAATTAGACTAGTCAGAACTTTTTGTAGGTCAATTAACAGAGATTTCTTATAATAAGAATTAGAAGGAATAAAAACTTCTACCTATAAACGTTTCACCTATAATAGAATACTGTTTTGTATTCTATTCTATAATAGAACACTGTTTCGTATTCTATTTTGGCAATTCCATGCCCTTTTTTAACTTTCATTTAGCATCCAGCTCAGTCTCCTGTACATCTCTCTTACACAGACTTTGTCTTCCAACAGCATTTGTGGGAGCTTCTCTATAAGACTTAACACAGTTTGAGTTAACATTGAATTTTTATAAGGTTTGGTTTTTATATCTTGACAAGCTTTTAGATAATTTTTAAGATTTTTTTTTTGTGGTCCTGACCACTTTCAGGGACTGGCTGTAATTTTTATTTATATTTTTAAAAGCCTCTTAAAGCATGGCCATTTTGGCTGCTTGTGAATGAAGCTACAGATTGCCTACTGTGTAGCTAGGACTACAGGTGTGGCTCCCCACACCCAGCACGACCAAGTGACGCAGAGAGGAGAAACTACTTTTCTGTTACATGGCTCTGCAGTGAATGCTTTACCTTTCCGTTCCCTTGAAGACATCTCTGCAACTCTTCCCGTGAAGCCTTTCTTTCATCTCTGTTTCACAGCCTCTTTCCAATGAAGGTGATCCTTTCTTGCCCTGATTTTTGTAAAAGGAAAAAGTTCCTAGATTTGGACAGTTATCAGGAGCTGATCAGTCTCCCAAACTTATGGACAAGATTATGGAAAAGGATTAAATAAAAGAGATGATGCAGTGGTTTGTAGGGGTCCAGGAAGGTCAGAGTTTTCTTGGAACTCTGACAAAGACTTCACTGGGCCATTAGTATTTATTAGGTCCTTAACAAATCATGGGGGTACAGGGAAATGGAGGGCACATGTGAGGCCAAATGTCAGTTGAAAATGAGCAAGCTGTGAGAAGTTAGAACAAAGACATTCCAAGCAGTAAATCTTACTAACTGAGGGAACTGTCTTATCTCTGAGGCTGGCAGTTACTGCCCTGGAATAGGGAGAGCCACGTGTCCTCAGCTGCTGCCTTCTTTCACCTTCAGAGGCTGTGAATATGAGCTTCCCAGCAGAGCCAGAGAGCACTGTGGTCAGCACCTTAACCTTTACACAGCCCAATCCCCAGCACTCCCCCGTCCAGGAGACTCATCCCCTTCAACTGAGAAGGGTCAGCTTGGTAAGAGGCAAGACGGGAGATGTGCCAAGCCAGAGGGAGAGCTTCAGTCCATCTCCTTCAGAGCCAGCTGAGGGGCTAGCAGCAGAGCACCCAGACCTGGTCTCCCTCCCTGCACCACAGACAGAACAGCAGTCCAGGAACCCTGCAAGATGTCTTTGGTCACAGAAAAAGAACCCCAGCTGAGAAGGGTTGTTCTATTTGATTTGTTTGTTTTATGGATAACAAGAATCTATTCAGGCATCCTTGGGGGAAGAAAATCTTGATCCAAATAAAGTACAATTTTATTGAGTCAGGAGAAAACTCTTGCAATTGTTTGGAAGAGGAAGATCTGACTGATGAGAGCCCAGGTTCACAGACACCCTGCCATAGGAAGCAGCTGGACACTGGGAGAACAGTATGTGTATGGGGAACTACACCTGGTCCGTTTGAGCCTCAGTTTTCTCAACTATACAATAAAGATACCACCAGCACCCTGCTTGCCCTGGCGGGAAGGGAATGGAGTGAGGTTTGCAAGATGAGGGAAGGGAAAGTGACAAACTCACATGGCATGTGTGTGGAAATGGCCAGGCTGCCTGCTTTTATATAGCCCCTTCTGGTGCTGTGGGCACCTGGACAAGGGACCAGGCCAGACGGCACAGCCCCATCTGCTTCCCCTGGCCTGTCTCCTGCAGCCTCCTCCCAACGCTGAAGTAACCTCTGTCCTTGGACCTTGCTGGGCCTCAAAGGCCCTGGATGATCTTGCTGGGACCATGGTTGGACTGAAGCCTTCGGAAGTGCCTCCCACAACAACTGTGAAGTTCCTCGGGGCGGGCGCTGCGGCCTGTTTTGCTGACCTCCTCACATTTCCGCTAGACACAGCCAAGGTCCGCTTGCAGGTAGGTGCCCTTCACCCAAGGGTCATTGTTTACCCCAAAGGACGGGCTGGTCACTTTCTCCACATGCCCAGGCCATCCACCAGTGTGCCCTTCCTCGCACAGAGCCCTGGGGAGACCACTCACCCCACTGCTTAGGACCCTTCCTTGCCTCCTCCCCACCACCATCGCCCAGGACAAAAGAAAATCTAAATGCCTTGGTATGATGTGACAGGGCCCTTTACTGCCTGGCCCTGCTTTGTAAACCATAAAGTGTGAAACGAAGGTAAGGAATTACCTGTGTGACTGTGGGAAAGCCACTAACTGTTTATAAAATGGGAGAAACGTCAGCACCACTGATTTGCTCTGAGAATCAAACAATATAGTGTGTACAGTGTTGTTTTGAAAACTGTAAAATGCTGCAAAAACCTCACTGTGACGTGAGAGACATGCTTGTTCTCAAGGCCCAGCCAGGCAGGTCCAGCCCAAGCAGGGCCCCTGTGTACAGCCCCTTCCACCCCCCACCCAACTCCTCAGCAACTGTGATTGTCCCCTAGATCCAAGGAGAGAACCCAGCGGCCCAGAGAGTGCAGTACCGCGGCGTGCTGGGCACCATCCTGACCATGGTGCGCACCGAGGGCCTCCGCAGCCCCTACAACGGGCTGGTGGCCGGGCTGCAGCGCCAGATGAGCTTCGCCTCCGTCCGCATTGGCCTCTATGACTCCGTCAAGCAGCTCTACACCCCCACAGGAGCAGACCGTGAGCGCCTGGCACCCTACAGACACCAAGCGGGCAGTGGGAGCGGAGCTTAGCTGTGGGTCAGGACCGGGGCATCTAGACTCAGGGGCACCCCCTGGACGTGGGGAGCTGTTACAACGCCCAGAAGGGGGCTAGTGGTGTGGGGGGCAGTCCTGGGCCCTCCTGCGGGGAAGAGCATGGGCAATCGCAGGGCAGCTTGGAGAACAGTGGTTAGCATGGACTCTGGCGTGTTCTCTTGTCCTTCCCCAGATGCCAGCGTCACCGTCCGGATTCTTGCGGGCTGCACCACAGGGGCCGTGGCAGTAACCTGCGCCCAGCCCACAGATGTGGTGAAGGTCCGATTTCAGGCCAGCGTACGCCTGGGGCTGGAGAGCAACAGGAAATACAGCGGGACTATGGACGCCTATAGAACCATCGCCAGGGAGGAAGGGATCAGGGGCCTGTGGAAAGGTAGGCTCAGGGGACCTCAGGCAGGGCACAGAGCAAGGAGGAAACTCCCAGAGTAGTGGATCCCAGTGAGGCCATAAGAACACCCCACACAAATCTCACACACCCACCACATGGTGGCAGATTCGGTTCAATTTACTGACACCTCACCATGTGCAATGTGCAGGCTGCTGTGAGGAGGATAGAAATCAGTATGACACTTTACACTGTCAGGGTGCACTGAGATGACAGAGATGAGACACACTGAGCAGTTGCCACGCCACAGGCAGGACATGCCAAGCATCCTGCCAGAGGTGTAGGCCCAGAGGTAGGATTGACCATGCTGGCTCCAGAGAGAAGGGGGCATCGGAGGCGGCCTTAAGGTTGCGTGGGCCCTAGGTATGTGGAGATGGCAGGGAAGAGCCTTCCAGTTCCCAGTCACAGAACAAAAACAGGCGCCGGGGGGCACAGCTGTGAGGAGTGGTGTGCAGTAAGATGCAGTGAGGATAGCGATTTCTCGGGAGCAAAGACTTTTGTGTCCCCTGCGTGTCTACGTCGTGGCCACCCTGACAAGTGTCGGAATCTCTCCTGCATATGGACCACATGTTGTCTGCATCTTTGAAGAAGAAACAGGGACTTTTTTAAGATTAAGGGCAACATACCTGGGTCACAGCACTGACTCCGCACTGTCTTGCTAGGAACCCCTCAGCCTCTCCCTTCCTCAGTGATACCCTCTCCTCAGGCTCTGCCAGGGCCATGAGCTATTGCTGTCTCAAGGGCCCAGCTCCCCTCTTCCTGGCTGCACCTGGTCTGTTCCCCACCACCATCACCTAGGACAAAAGATGCGACAGGGCCCTCTCCTGCCTAGCCGTGCTTCATAAAAGCAGGACCTTCTAGCTGGGTGGGCTCCCCTGGCTGAGACCACTCTGCAGGGCAATATGATTCCCCCCAAACTAGGCTTGGGACCTTGCAGCAGGGACAAGCACTTCTCCATTCAAAAGCCCCTGCTACCTTCCCCACAGGAACTTTGCCCAACATCACAAGGAACGCCATTGTCAACTGTGGAGAGATGGTGACCTACGACATCATCAAAGAGAAGCTGCTAGACTCCCGCCTGCTAACGGGTGAGGCCCTGGGTTTCAGGCAGGCAGCGCTCCCTCTACAGGGTGGGCACCGCCCAAGGGCACCTGGGCTTTAGCAGGAGCTGGGAGAAGAGCACAGGACTGTGACAAGCAGGAATGGCCTGGGCTGGAGGTCAGAGTCTTGGGTTCCAAGACCAGCATCGCTTCTCACTACTTGTCTTCAAGTGAGAGTCTCTCACCTCCAACTTCAGCTTCCTAAATGAGACCACCGGACCGGGTGGCCTTCTGACCCTAGGATGCTCAGTTTTAGTTTGTCAGGACTGACCGAGAGCTCAGCCTTGGGCACCATAAGAGAGATGGACAATTCGTCTTATGCTCAAGGAGGTCAAGGTTGAGGTGGAGACAGAGAATGAATGCACATGGTACGGAGCACAAGTCCTCACTTCCTGATAGCCGCTCTTCCTTCCCCTGACAGACAACTTCCCCTGCCATTTTGTCTCTGCCTTTGGAGCCGGCTTCTGTGCCACAGTGGTGGCCTCCCCAGTGGACGTGGTGAAGACGCGGTATATGAACTCACCCCCAGGCCAGTACCGCAGCCCCCTGCACTGCATGCTGAGGATGGTGGTCCAGGAGGGCCCCACAGCCTTCTATAAGGGGTAAGCTGCCCGCTTCCGCCTCCAGCGCTCCCTCCCTGAAAAATCAGGCTTCTTTTTTATCTTAAGTACTGACCGCTGATCCATCTGGGGATGCAGAGGTGGCCAGTACAGACGCAAATGTCACAAAGAAGTATAAAGAACAATGCAAGTTTTTAAAAAGTGGACAAAACCTGATTAGGACAGTTAAGGGATCCTTACTGAGGAAAAGGATCCTTACCAAGGATGGGTACAAGGATACCCAGCAAGATCTAACCCCAAACACTTTGGTCAGGGGAGAAGGAGATAACGGTAGTTAGCACTCCTGAGATTCTTCCAGAACCGACTACATGACTACTGATGGCCACATTCATCGCAGCACGCCAGCGCCTGTGTTTCCTATGCCTTTGCATTTGCTGTTCCCTCTGCCTGGAATGCCTTTCCCTCACCACCTGTATGCTCTGAGTCTTAGCTGTCCTGCCAGACTATTCTAATGCCACCTCCTCCCTAACACACATCTATGAATTTTCTCTTCTCCCTGTCAACTTGGGCAATACCACTTGATTGCATTTTTATGGTATTTATCACCTCCTGCCTTACATTACAGTACTTGCAGGCTTAAATTATTTACCACGCTAGAGGACAAGCTCCTTAGAGCCAAGAACTGGTGGCTCCTCTATCTCCCATCGCGTGGAATTACTAGCGCTCAGCAAGCCCTCGGTAACATGCGCCATTTGCCCTTGCCCAGCTGGCTGAGTTTCCGTGCATCGGGCCTTGCACTAAGCACCTTACATAAGTTATCTCAGCAATTCCTGACCAGGCCAGTAGGTAACCACATGGACTGAGGAAGAGACCGCACCTCAGAAAAGTAACTTGTCTAAGATCACCAATTAAAATTACAGCGCCCTGGCTCAAATCCAAACCACCCGACATCACACCTAAGGAGCAGCTGTTTATCCCACTGATAAAACTGCTTGGCCCTCTCACCTCCCGCCATTAACGCCTTTGACAGATAGTTTTCTGGTGCCCAGTGTTAGGCTGTGAATCCAATAAGCAAAGGAGAGCCACTGTAGGTTCTCAAGTTTGGAGAGGACGTAGTAAAACCGTCTGTCACTCGACAGACCACCCTGCTAGGTGCCTCTCTTGTGATGGCCTGCAGCTGTAGTAGCCACTTGTTTACACTTTCACTTGTCAAACATTTACTGAGCACCTACCTTGTGGGTGGCAGGCCTTATGCCGTGCCTCACTCAGAGAGCAGCAGACAAGTACTGAGTGTTGACTCGCTGGGACCTAAGGTGTGTGCTGTCCAACACTGGCTTGTTAATGCACATGACAATGCTATAAGTACTGATGGCCGGGCGCAGAGGCGCACACCTGTAGTCCCAGCACTCAGGAGACTGAGCTAGCAGGATCGCCACAAGTGTGAGGGCAGCCTGGGCTACGTAGCAAAACCCGGAAGGAAAAGTAGATACTGTTATTTTCTCATTTTAAAAATGAGGAAACCAAAGCTCAGAAAGATTAAGTCATTCATCCGGAGCTGGTGGGGCGGAGCTACATTCGGTCCCCTGCTGTCTTCGCCCTGCTGCAACCCTGCTTCTCCCTGGCCCAGCAGGGGACCTCCCCAGATGTAGCAAATCAAGATACAAACGAGCCAGAAGCCCAGCATCAGGCACAGTCAGGTCACCCCTCACCTTCGAAGCTCATGGCTGTTGCGTCCTAGGTGTGTACTTTGGGTTGAGTGCCTTTGTCTCCCTAGGCCTCAGTTTCTAAAAGAGAAACACAGCAACAAACACAATTACCATAATGAATTGTGAGAATTAAATTCCAGACACATTAACCTGCCTCAAAAAACACTTTCCTGCCTGCAACTTTTTTTTTTTTTTTTTTTTTGTCTTTTTGAGACAGGGTTTTGCTATGCAGTTCAGGCTGGCCTTGAGCTCACTCTGTAGCCCAGGATGGACATGAACTTGCAAAAATCCTCCTGCCTCAGCCTCCTGAGTGCTAGGATTACAGGCATGCGCCACCACACCTGGCTACCTGCCTCCAACTTCTGCCTAAATTCCTTCAGAGAAGACCACAACTGAATGGAGCTCAGAAAATGCTCATGATAAACTGGGCATGGTGGCGCACACCTGTAATCCCAGCACTCATGAGGCTGAAGCAGGAGGATTGTTGCGAGTTTGAGACCAGCCTGAGCTACGAAGTGAGCTCAAGGCCAGCCTGAACTGCATAGTGAGCCCGGAGCCCATCTCAAAAAAAAAAAAGAAGACAGAGAGAGAGAAAGGAAAAAAAAGAAACACTATGCACAATGGTCTGGTCCTTTAGCGTGTAGAGGAGAGCACAAGGATCTCCTTGCCCCCCACTCCTCCTGATGTTGTGGCTGGTTTTATTTTGTCAGATTCATGCCCTCCTTTCTTCGGCTGGGATCCTGGAATGTGATGATGTTTGTAACCTATGAGCAGCTGCAGCGGGCCTTGATGAAAGTCCAGATGTTGCGGGAATCTCCATTCTGAAAAGACCAAAAGGCTTGTAATAGGCCAGTTAAGACTGGAAAAAACAATGGCTCCACACCTGCTCAGACACATGATTACAGAAATGTGCACTTATCACTGATTCAAGAAATAGAACTAGGAGAACATGCTGGTCTACAGTGCTTTGTCTTAAGAACACTTTGTTTTGCACTGACATAATGGAAAATAAATTATATTAATTTGTGAAACCCATTGGGTTGGGTGCCTAACATTTAGGCAAGAGAAAACAACCAAAACAGATCTATTTGAACAGAAAGGAAGTTTGCAAGTTCGTCTTCCCTGAAAATCAGATGAGACAGTTACCACCAGGAAAGTGCTACATGGGACGAGGTGGCCCACAGTACAGTTGGAAACGAGCTAAGAGCCTGGAGAACACCACGGATGCAGCGCAAAGCCGGGGCTGCAGCCTGCCCAGTTGGTCTCACAGGGATCTGCTGGTAACCAGTCAGCCAACTGGGATTCTAGGAAGTTAAGGAGCAAAAGAGAAAATCTGGAACCTGTGCTAAAGGAGCCCTGCTAGGCCATTCCAGGCTGAGGCCTGCGAATGCCCCACCCCAGGACACTGGAAGGTCAAGACAGTGCCCTGTCTAGTGAAATGGGTACTAATACTCCCCCCCCCCCGCCCACCTCACTAGGGTATCAGGAGCATCAAGTGACAAGCTGGCCATGAAAGCACTTAATGAAAGAAAAACTCCAGACATATGCAAGTATGAGGACCGCCTGGGAAAGGATTTTGTCGGGACAGAGAACTGCCAGGGAGGAGTTGCCTGTGGTGCCCGTGACGGTAGGTGATGTGGCACTCCCTGGCCGCTCTGGGAGGGGCAGAAGAGGCGCTGCCCGGTGACAGCCTAAACTGCAGGACTCAGAATCTTGGGAAAATTATTATGAATGAATAAAGGAATTCCCACCTTAAGGGAGGGAATAAAAACGGCCACTTTTCTGCCTTCTCCTTCATGGACAGAATTTTCTCTACTCTCTACACGGGTTTTATCCATCAGGACTGGGCCAGCTCTGGTCCCAGCAGCCTACACTTCTGCTCTCTCGAGGTCCCTTTTGGCTGCAGGCAAGTGGCTCTACTGCTATGCCTTTGGCTGCTCGATCTACAAAGGAGAAGGTTGGGCCAGGTGACTATCTTCAAGCCTTAAACCGCGCATCTTCCAGACTGATAATGAGGACCCACAATGCCAGTGGCTCTTCCTGCTTCTTAGAGTTTGACATAGGTCTGAGGATAATAAGAACTGAGTCAGAACCTCCTCCCATTCTACCCTACAAATAAGTTAAGGGACTCCTTGGTCCTCAGTGTCCTCCCAAAGAAGTGGGAATGACAATCCCTACCTTGCACATGCTGCAAGGATGGATCTAAGTCACCTAGGAGTAGAGGAGGAGCTTGGCAATGGCATTCCATTTCCTCCTTCCTTCCTACGCATTTGTCCCTAACTTTAATTGAAACTCAATAGTTCAACCAAAAACAAGCTAGGTGTGGTGCTACACACCTGTAATCCCAGCACTCAGGGAGGCTGAGGCAGGAAGATCACTAATTTAAACCCACACTGGGTAATTTAGTGATTTGGTGAGACCCTGTCTCAAAATTTAAGAAGAGCTTGGTTTGCAGCTCAATGTGAAAACCTTGGATTCAATTCCCAGTAGAAAAGAAAAAAAAAAAAAAAAGACAATGTCTAGCTTGGCCTTCAAATAAAACTTGGTATTTAAAATTTTATCTTTCTTTTTACTTGACTATAATTGACATATGCAAATCACTGTTAAACTCTGTTCTTGGCTTGTAAGTTCCTACAGACCAGAATCTGTCTTCCATGAATTTCTTTATAGCAATATAGCAGTATTAAGGTATCACCTACCCAGAACATGCCATTCAAATGATAGCAAAGAGAGACAGAGAGAAGACAGACAGACAGAGACAGACAGAGACAGAGGGAATTCTTTTGTTGGTATGGGAAATAGCGGCCTCTGAGTATTATACCCTTTTGGAGAAGGGAAAAGATTGATGGGAGGTCGTCTGAGGTTTCCTGGGCAAAATACTAGAATCCTTTCCTATTACTTAAGAGCAGACGTTGAGCCAGGCAAGCTGAGGCTCTTCAGCTCTGTGATTCCAGAACTGAGAGTTTGCTTCCCAATATCCATGGGTGACCTTTCTAGTCCAGGCCTGGGGTTGTGCCTGTAATATAGGGGAGAAAAACTCCCAACCTGCTGGATATCTGGGACAAGTTCGTGTTCTCTAAAATCAAAGAATCAATTTTAGGACAACAGAAGTTAAGAACAGAATATATTTATGAGGGAAAGCTTCTGCCAGTGGGGCTGGGGATATAGCTCAGCAGCACAACGTCTGCCTGGTGAGTAGAAGGTCCTGAGTTCGGATCCCAGAACAACAACAACAACAAAAAAGACAAAAATAATAATTTGCCAGGTGTGGTGGTGCACACCTGTATTCCCAACACTTGAGAGGCTGAGGCAGGAGGATCTTTGCTAATTCAAAACCAGCCTGGGCTACAAAGTGAGCTCAAGGCCAGCCTGAACTGCATAGCGAGACTCTGTCTCAAAAAGACCAAAAAAAAAAACAAAAAAAAAAAAAACAGGAAGTTTCCATCACAGAGAGAGACACGGAAGGGGGCCTGAGTGGGTTGCCCAAGGAACCTGTCTTTTCCAGGGATTTTATAGAGCAAAATCACAAGGTGAGGTGGGTCCAAGGTGAGGGAAAAATGGGAAATCACAAGGTGGGCATAAGGTGGGCCAAAACTATGGTCAGCCAATAAGAATTGTTCAGGTAAAATTGATTAAATGGGGGTCAAATGGGGAAGTGAGTCACATAGCAAGTGGGCATGAACACCAAATGATAGATTTTTTTCCAGCATGGAGAGAGAAGTAAAGCAAAATATAAAATGCCTTTATTGTGGGCGCGGAAACCACAGTAGGGAAAAGAAAGGCAATGTGGAACTTCCGAGGGCTTGTCGTGGGATCCTCGACTAAATAGGCCCAGGCGGGAGGCGGGGATTAGGAGACAGACCCCCTGACATGGTGGACCAGGATTGGGCAGGAGTGTGGGAAAGGGAAACAGGTTATTACAAAAAGGGAAGTAGGAAGTCGTAATTTGACTCAGAGGAAGAAGGGTGACCTTAGCATGTGACCTTTAAGGCCCACACCATATTGGCTTTGACCTCTAGAGGTCAGTGCCATTTTGGATTGGTGCTATACTGGCTGAGCACAACAAATAACCACAAGCGCCATATTGGCTGGTTGCCATAGTGACTAGGCAGGAATTACAGTGAGGCGAAAAACCAATCACAGAACAGGGGCTCTTCCTGTAGAGGGCAGATCAGGAGCTCTTCAAGGGGATCGCTACCTATTTAGAATATCAATCCCATGGCAGGGCGTGGTGGCACATCCTGTAATCCCAGCACTCGCGAGGCTGAGGCAGGAGGATCATTGTGAGTTCAAGGTCAGCCTGGGCTACAAAGTGAGCTCAAGGCCAACCTGAACTACATAGCGAGACCTTGTCTTCAAAAGACAAAAAGAAAAATAGAATATCAATCCCTGAGGTCCATCGAGGTATGTAGGTGTGTTTGATTAATCTTTTTTCTTGAGATCTGGCCCACAGCAAGTACCACCTCTCCATTTGCAAGGTATCTGGTCTTCCATACTGGATCCTTTGAGGGCCTGGCCCTGTCTGACTGCCTATAATCTTTCTATCTAACTCAGCTGCTTACAAGATCTGCAGGAAGGAGGGGCTGACACTCAGGAGACCACCAGCTGAGGCCCACCCAGGAAGGCCCACTCCTGAGCTCCATGCACCCATTCCCCCCATGCCCTACCTCCAGCCAAGTCATTTTAAAGAAATCTGCCTTTCCTCAAATTCTTCTCATGTATCAGGCAAAAAAAAAAAAAATGAGACAGTTTAACCCTGGATTCAGTCACCATCATGACAATGGGTGCTTGACTTTAGATAATGTCTTTATAGAATGTTTTGTTCATGAGAAATGAATGTCACTTAAGGAATGTAATTATATCACTCTACATGAGTTCATTTGTGTCGGGGCGGGTTAAAACAGCAGAAGGCGCTGTACAGTGCACAAATTCACTGTGCGTGCACCTCGAGCTGCAATTTTCAGGGGCTGAGCTGAACAAGGCCAGCCCTGTCTTGAAGGAACTCAGTGGAATAGAGGTGAGGCAGGACAAGAAAATTAGATAGAAAGTAGATGAGAAAAAATTGTACTTTTAATAAAAACTGAAGGTTGAAGACACAAAATTCCCTAAGGTCCTTAAAGATATAGTAAGCCTGGATCATTTCCTTTTACCTATAAATGGGCTTTTGTTTTTCACCTAGTAGCAGTGGGTGCTTCTGGGAACAGTAATGGCAACCAAAGTGGGCTTGTAAGAAGGACAAAACCTTCTTGCAAGGACAAGGACAAGAGAGGGAGGCAATAAGGAAACTGTATTTTCCACCGTACATGTTTGCCCTGTGCCGTGTGCCACTCTGCTTTGGAGCCAGCCACATACAGACAAAAACATCCACAAACTATAAGCAAATTAACCTTCTCTTCCTTAATTTTGGGCATTAGATATTTTGTCTCAGGAACAAAAAAAAAAGTAACCAAGACAGAATTTGGTACCAGGACTGAGGTTGTTGCTGTAACTGTACCTGACCATGTGGTTCAAGAGCCTTTAAAAATGGCTTATAAAAAGTGTTTAAAAAGGTTCAAAATGTTGCCTAAAAGAGTAGAGCTAGAACACCTTCAGCTCTCCTCTATGGGAGATTCTGGTCAGAGCTCAAAAAACCAAAAGGGTGATAAAAATCCTGCTGGTAAAAACCAGATCAGGAGGTCTCTGCTAAAAAAAAAAAAAAAAAAACTACCTTGGGTGCTAGACTCCAGACCATATATGTTATGGCTTGGCAAAAAGTTTGTCTGCATTTTGCTCATGTCCAGACTTTTCCTGAGACTGAGATTAAGGACAATAGATTCATCAATCTGGAAAAAAAAAAATTTCAAGGCAGTCAAATGTTGAAACAGTGGCATGGCAATTATTGGGGGCATTTTGCCAGGTTTATGTTAAAAATCAAGAGCAAAGAGCCCAACAAAATGATTTAAAATGTTGTGAGCTTGGCCAAAAAAAGAAAAAAAAAGCTTCAATAAAGCTATAAACTACAAAGAAAAGGCTAAGGAGATCTTAACTGCTAAAAAATGGTAAAAAATAAAAAAAAAAGATGGCCTGAGGGCATCACAAAAAGCAAGCCTCCACCCTTGCAGCCTCAAAACTGCAAAAGTAAAAGACTTTGCCTTAAAAGAAAAAAAGCTACAGAGCACCATATTCCAAAATGGCAGCAGCCGCACCAGATTCCAAAATGGCAGTGACATAAAAAATTTGTTCCTCAAAATCAGGTTCAGAGTGCCCAGCAATCCAAGCACTTGACCCCTACATCAAAGAAAAAAAAGTGCTTGGTTACTGCTCCAAGTGGCAGCAGACCTTAACATCATCCATATAGCACTAGTTTTGGATACATTAAAAAATATGAGTTCTAAGGTTAAAAAAACTTCCACCTGGATTTCAAAAACCTGGGAAGCCAGGCTGCATGCTCCTGAGAGGGCAGTGTATAAAGCTGTACATATAAAACAAAAAGTACACTAAAACCCTCAAAAGTTTAAAAAAGCCAAAAACAGATTGTCTAAAAAAGGCTAAAAAAAAAAAAACCCAGATTGGGCACCCCCAAAAAAGCTGTGAGAGCTATAATCACTAAAAGTGCTATAGGAGTAAAATCATACAAGCCCTTTAGAGTTCAGGACATGCCACAAGTTGCTTCAGATGCTAAATATAAAACTACAAGACTTAATGTTAGCCCTGTTAGATGTTAAACTTGCTTTGGTCCCAATGCTCTACATCCCCCTGTTTATACTTTTTAAAATGGTAGTGTTTATTTTGTGCCATTAAATGTTAAAAATGTTTAACTTTTCATTTATTTTTTTTAACTTTTAAAAAAATTTTTCATTTATGCAGGGGCTCCTAGGTGAGAGTTTGCCTTATATCTCAAAAAAATATATATCAGGACTTACACTCTTCAGCAATGATGAAACTGGTAAGACTTTGGCAACCCTTACAGATAGACTAAATACCTATTACATAAAGGGATATATGTGAGTCTTTAGGGGGAGGGGCCAAATGTTTTAGTTCTAATATAATATAATGTCTTTATATCTAAAAACTGGTTTAAAAAATGTGCCCGGTTGCCAAGCTGACAAAGGGTGGATTGTTATAGTTGATACATTGTGTGAACTTGGGGAGTCTAGAGGTTTGCCCAAGTGACTCAGCAATTCTGCATCTTGGGGTAAGATCCCTTACACTTTTGTGATGTTGTTTATTGTGTCAACTTAAAAAGCTTAACTATGTGACTCAGTAGAGAGCCAGGGTGCTTACACTGTATTCATCTTGAGCCTGTACAAGAGGAGGGCATGAAAATTATGTGAGTGCTACACGCCCCTGGGTGGAGGTCGTCTGCTTACAACGTAAGGGAGGAAAAGAGGCTTCTTCTGTCTGCCACTCCTCCCTTTTGCTCTTGTTGTTTGCTGTTCTGCCACCATAAACGTTTGCCCTATGCCATGTGCCACTCTGCCTAAGAGCCAGCCAAATATAGACCAAAACCTTCACAAACTATAAGCTAAATAAAACTTTCCTTCCTCAATTTGAGGCATTAGATATTTTGTCTCAGCAACAACAACAACAAAAAGTAACCAAGACAAAGGTAATGTACCATGACCTGGTGAGATTCGTCCCAGGAATGCAGGGATGGTTCAATATACGACAATCAATCAATATAATACACCATATCAACAGAGCTAAAGACAAGAATCACATGATCATCTAAATAGATGTAGAAAAATCTTCTGGACTTCCGGGAAGATGGCGACTGGATAGGCAGCAGAGAGAGAACCTCCCAGAGGATTACCACCCAGACAATGAAATATAGCAATGTGAAGACAGAAAGGAGAGAGTTATGTACCCTGAACCCAAGAAGGATCTGAAATGGGAACTGAAGCCCTAGGAAAGGTCAAGCAAAACCTCTCCTGGAGGAAAGGATCGGAAGGCCGCCGCGGCACAGTCCAAGGGAGAAGAGACGGAGAAAGACGAAGCCACTGCTTCAAACACACTCTTGGCCCAAGCCCTCGTTCCAGCAATCGCAGCTTCAGCTTCAGAGACCCACGCTCATGGAAGCCTCCTGACTCGGCCAGGGGAGAGCGGAGTTCCAAGAGCTGGACCAGGTCTGGAAAGGAGAGGGCGCAGCCAGGAAAAGAGACAATGGTGGTTGGGAACTGTTGTCAAATCCAGTGTGAGGATGAGAGGTTGCAACAGCAACTGAAGCAGAGTCCCCACCCTGCAGCAACCTTCCTAATCAGCACCTGGAGGCAAGGTGGAGCCAGAGCAACCAGTACACATCCCACCACACCCAGCTCTATGCCTGCCTTGAGGCTGTGGCCTCCTGCCTCTCCACTGGGTGGGCAGCTGCCAGTGGGGAGCGGTGGGGTGCATCGGCACCCACATCAGAGCCACAGCAACTCCCAGGGATCCAGCCAAGGAACAAACGGAAACTGGAGCACAACAGCAAGAGAGAGCTGCAGATGGAGGTGGATCACACGGCCCCACGCCCTTCTCACTCCAACATCAAGCAGGAAGCATGAACTGAGTTACTGGGCTTCAGCTCCCACCCTGAACGCCCTCTGTGAGCACCTTGAGCCTTGGCGGCCTGCGCAATCACCACCTGTTCCTGACAGCAATGGGACGAGTCCACAGGCTTCAGGACTCACCCCAAACTACTAATACGAGCAACAAGAGTGTCTCCATACTGCTTGCATATA
>PVLD010027536.1:0-20632 GCA_004027595.1 Dinomys branickii | reverse complement strand
TGTACTTTTATGTTTCTAAAATAAAAAAAAAAAAAAAAGAGCAGCAAAAACATCAATGGAGAAATGGATAAAATAGATGTGGCATTTTCTACACAGGAGTGCTGCTCAGCTATAAAGAAGGATTAACTTGAGACTTCTATAGGTAAATGGATGCAACTTGAGATCATACCCATAACTGAGAGAAATCAAATTCAAATATGTAGACATCACATTGTCTACCTAAGTAAGAACCTGAAAGAGTAAATAAGATCCAAAATGCACAATACATATTGAGAAATGGGAAGAGACTTTTCAAAAGTAAAAGGAACTGGGATTGGGAAGGGAGAAAAGAAGTAAGGGAAAAGGAAAAAATTATATATATAATAGTTATTCTACCAATTTCTATCAGGCCATTGAAAGTGAAGGTTTGTGCTTATATAATGTGATCAAGTTTTCATGGCTAGATCTTGTAGTTTGAGCAAATATTTTGAAAATAACAATATAAAGATAGCAATATTCAGTGTATTAAAGTTGTTACTCTCTATTATCTTTTTTGAAATTTTGTATTATATTTACTATATTTCTCTTTAAAATAAAACAAAAAGTAAAAGAGGCAAAGTCAAAGTTACCACAGTGCATTTTCTAGTTTGTCATTTTCTGTTTGATGCTATTATTACTGATTTTACTACTTTAGCCACAGTAATATAATTGTTTGAACCAGTCGTTCTTCATTGTATGCCAACACTGTGATTCCCTGAGGTTCACAAACAGTACCATTGACAAGTACCAAAGAATCATGCGCTGGGATAAAAGACACCAAATTCTCCACCCAAACAAATTGAATAGGTAGGATCCTGAAAAAGACTCAAAGCCCAAAATCCAGCTATACCTGGAAAACATCTCTGAGAAGTAGTCATTTTCGAAAGATTCTCAATAGCATCAATAAAGAAATCTACCATAGAAAACTTAAAGTATCAAAGCAGGAATCATACTAAAAAAAAAAAATAGACAATGAGAAGAAACAGAAGCAAGATGCAACTTCAGGCCTCCAACTTGTGAAAGGAAATGCAGGGAGCAATGATGTGGAACGATTTTAAAGTCACCCATATGAACTTTTGAAGTGGAGACAGAGGAAATAACAAAGTAGATGAATGAGGCTTCAGCAAAAAATCAATAACAAATAATTTCTCAGATAACTTCAGAGATGATGACCATAATGCAGAGCATATGGAGTAGATATACACAAAAAATAAAAGAGCTCAGGAAAATGTTGGAAACTATGAATGTCTGCCTTATGAAAGACTTAGAATCCATGAAACAGATTCAGTAAGATGTCAAAGAGATTAAAATCTATATGGAAAGTACACAGAGCAGAATGAACCAGCAGGAAGACAGAATATAATATCAAAAAAAAGGGATTGCTGTTAACAATAAAGAAAAGAAATATTTCTCAAAAATAACAAGGGACTATGAAAACTCAAGACAACAACTTCTAGATGATGCAAAGGAGAATAACATAAAAATGGTCAGAGTCAATGAAAAAGCCAGAGATAGAAAAAATGACATTAAAATCTCCTCAAAGGATAGCCAAAAACTTCCCAAGAAAAGTAATTTGACAAAGAGTTAAGTGAGACATATAGAATTCCAATTAGCCATGATCCAACTAAATCTACCCCAAGGCATGTAATACCAAGATTCCTGAAATTCAACATGAGAAAATAATATTAAAGGCTGTTAGAGAAAACAAATCACTTATAAAGAAAGCCAATCAGAACTATAGCATACTTCCAAACACAACATTTTAATGCCAGGAGAGCTTAGAGTAAGTATTTCAAGCCCTAAAGTAAAACAACCTCCAACCCAGATTGATGTACTCCTCACAACTCTCTTTCCAAATTGATGGAGAAATAAGATACTTCCATGACAAAAAACAACTGAAGAAATGCATGACCACTAAAGCAGCACTCCAAAATATTCTAGAGGATATTATAGACAAAGTTAACAAAGACTACAACTCCATGAACGCCACCAAAATTAATCCACAGGTCAAGTCATGTAATCAAAAAATTGATAGATAAAGGGAATGAATAATAAGAAAATAACATCACAAGGATAAGTAAATACATACCATCAAGGGATAAGTAAATACATACCATCGCAAGGATAAGTAAATATGCACCATAAGTAAATATATAACCATCAATGTAAATGGTCTGAATTCACCAGTTGAGAGAACCTGATTAGCAGAATGGATCAGGAACCAAGATACAAGAATATACTGCATACAAGAAACACATTAAAATTATAAACTCAGACTGAAAACAAAACGGATGAAAAAAACACTTCATGTGACAAGAGTCTGGGGAAAAAACAAGGGTAGCTATTCTATTTACAAAGAGAATTTCAAGCCAAGACTGAGCAAGAGAGACAAAGATCATTATTACACCCTTGTTAAAGGGATGGTTCAAGAGGAAGAGATAATAATCATAAATATAAATGCATCAAATGCCAGCACATCCAACTATATAAAACAAATATTAATGGACATGAAAAATCAAATAAGTGCTAATACAATTGTAATGGACAGTATGAATAATCTACGGCCACAAATAGGTAAATAGACAACAAATCAAAAAAGAATATCACAACTAAACTGAAATTCTGAACGTACGGACTTAGTAGATCTCTAGAGAGTGTTCCACTCAATAAAATGAGAATACTTCTCAGCTGCAAATGGATTATTCTCCAAAGTAGACAAAATACTACCTCATACAACATGCTTAAGTAAATGCAAAGGAATTGAAATTGTCTCATGCATTTTATCTACAGAGGCATTGGTGGTATAGTGGTTAGCATAGCTGTGTTCCATGCATATTATCTGACCATAGTGCAATTAAATTGGAAATTAATGGCAAAAGAAAACACAAAAAGTTCATAAACACTTAGAAATTAAATAACACCCTCTCAAACAACCAATGGGTCACAGATGAAATTAAAGAAGAAATCAGTCAGTTTCTACAAGTAAAAGTAACACCAATAGAATATACCAGAGCTTATGTGCTGCAGTGAAGGCAGACTTATTATGGAAATATAGAGCAGTGAATTTTCATATCAGAGTAGTAGAATGATCTCAAATAAATAACCGGGAGTAGAACCTCAAGCTTCTAGAACAAGAAGAGCAATTCAAGCCCAGAGTACATATAAGAGAGAAAATTATAGAAAATCAAAGCAGAAATTAATGCAATTGGAACCAAGAAAGCAATACAAAGAATCAATGAATTGAAGAGCTGGTTCTTTGAAATATTAAATAAAATAGACAAAGCCTTAGCCAACCTTATCAAAAAGAGGCAAGAGAAGGGGAAAGGATGAAAACATAAATGTGTTATGTACATGTACCAACTCCACACAAGCAATACAAATATTATGTACAGCAAAATATGTACTAATAAAAATAAGTAAAATATTTAAAATATGAAAGAAAATATTTTATTGAGCTGCATATTTTCCTTTTAGTTTACAAAGCATACCAGAATCTAAAGCAAAAACCTAACAAGGAGAAGAGAAATGGTGAAAATTTCACTTTTGACTGAAGATGCAATAATTGTAACTAATAACAAATCAGCAAATAAATAACAGAATGAAAAATGCATATGAAGAGATGCACTTAATAGACCTTTACAGAGTATTCCATCCAACAACATTAGAATACACATTCTTCTCGGCTGTGCATGGTACATTCTCTAAAATAGACCACATGCTAGCACATAGAATATGCAAAGGAATTGAAATTATCCCATGAATAGTATTGGACCATAGTGCAATGAAAATGGAAATAAATGATTTAGAAAAATTGCAAAAGCTCCATAATCACATGGAAATTAAATAATACCCTCCTGAACAACCAATGGGTCACAGAAGAAATTAAAGTAGAAATTAAACACTATTTACGATCAAACAAAAATACAGATATAAACTACCAGAACCTGGGGGACACAATGAATGCAATTCTCACAAGAAAATTTATAACAGTCGATTTCCATATCAGGACAACAGAACGAACACAAATAAACAACCTTATGTTATATCTCAAATTTCTAGAAAAACAAGAACATGTTAATCCCAAAGCGTGAAGAAGGAAGGAAATTATAAAGATCAGAGCAAAAATTAAGGAAATTAAAACCAAAAACAAATACAAAGAATTAATAAATCAAAGAGTTGGTTCTTTGAAAAAAATAAATAAAACTCGTAAATCCCTAGCCAAACTTACGAAAAGAGAGAAAAGAAGAAACTCAAATCCGTGCAATAAATTCATGATATCAATATAGATCCTATAGAAGTTCAAAGTATCATAAATATCTACTTTGAAAAACTTTACTCACATGGGATGGAAAATGCAGAAGAAATGGTCAGATTCCTAACTACATATGCATTACCAAAGCTGAATGAGGAAGATGTAAAAATTTTGAATAACCCAATATCAGACAATGAAATTGAAAATGTAATACAAAACTTTCCACCAAAAAAAAAAAATGCCCAGGTCCTGATAGATTCAAAGCTGAATTCTACAAGAAATTTAGAGAAGAATTAATAGCAATTCTTCTCAAACTCTTTGAAGCAACACAAAGTGAAGCAATTCCCCAAAATCTTTCCTGGAGGCAAATAATAACCTGATACCAAAACCAGAAAAAGACCTAACCAAAAAAGCGAACTATTGACTAATCACCCTAATGAATATAGATGCAAAAATTCTCAGTAAAATACTACCTAATAGAATGCAGCAAATTATCAAGAAGATAGTACACCATGACCAAGTGGGATTCCTCCCAGGAATGCAGGACTGGTTCAATACACAGAAATCAAACAATATAATACACCATACAAACAGAGCTAAAGACAAGAATCACATGATCATCTCAATAAATGCAGGAAAAACTTTTGATAAAGTACAACACTTATTCATGATAAAATAAACTCTCAGAAAATTGGCATAGATGGAATTTACCTCAGTCTGATAAAAAGCCATCTACAACAAACGAAGAGCCAACCTCATACTAAATGGACAACAGCTGAAAGCTTTAAAAATCTTTAAAATCAGGAACAAAACAAGGGTGTCCACTGTCACCACTCTTATTCTACATAGTTCTGGAGACACTACCTGAGAAATTAGACAAGAGAGAGAAATAAAAGGAATAAAGATAGGAAAGGAAGAAGTGAAATTATCATTATTCTCAGAAGACATGATACTCTACATAGAAGACCTCAAAGTCTCCACCAAAAGACACCTAGAATTAATCAACAAATTCAGTAGCACAGCTGGATACAAAGTCAACACTCAAAAATCAATAGTATTCCTATACACAAACAACAAACATACTGAGAAAATAACTAAGGAAATCATATCTTTCCCAATAGCATCCAAAAACCTGAATTACTTAGGAATTAATATAACAAAAGAAGTAAAAGATCTATGCAGTAAAATTTAATGTCCTCCAGGTTCATTCATGCTGTGATAAAGGGCAAAATTTTCTTCTTCTATAAGCACGAAGGTTTTCCACTGTGTATATACACAAGATTTCCTTTGTTGATCCAGGCTCATAAATATACTAATGACACAATCCTTTATAACTAGATAATATTTTCAGTATTAATTTGACAATGCCTATTGACACTCCTGAATTATTGAAGGATAATTTGACTCACAAAAATAAAAGAATTAAGAGGAAATTGACCATCATATAATTTAGTACCTTATGTTAAATGTTAAACCCTTACTGATTTCATAGATCAGATCGTTTTATTCTCAATAAGAAGTGAATAGATCATGGTTAAAAAGTAAAGAAAATAACCAAAGCCCTTGTCCCTTCCTTTTAGAAAGCACATGACTTTCAGTTCTCATAATTCTCCGTAATCATTCTGCATTTTTCACCATGCAGTACTCCGTTTTATTTCTTTTTCTTTCTCTCTCCTTTCTTTCTCTCTTTCTCTCTCTCTTTCTCTCTCTCTCTCTTTCTTTCTTTCTTTCTTTCTTTCTCTTTCTTTCTTTCTTTCTTTCTAGATAGTGCCCACCCATATTGTATGAGCACAGATTCTTTATTCCTTTTTACTTTTATTAGTATATTAACAACACATAATTATTACATTCACTGTAGAAGACTGGTACATGTTTATAGCATATTTCAGTTTCATTTTGTCCTCCACTACCTCTACTCTTTTATTGTTCCAGCATCAGAGTCATTCATTTATCCTATAAGACCTTATAAAGTTAATTATCATATATGATTGAAAACCAGACTTGGAAGCCAAAGAACATATAAAATTGTAAGGCGTTTGTACTAAATCAAAGTACACTTTCAGATTGGAGAGACAGAGAGACAGAGAGACAGAGATACACAGAGAGAGAATCTTTTATATAAGAGAAACCATGTGATATTTAAACTTGTATGTCTTAGTTACTTCAGTTAACATCATGGCCTCAAGGTGAATACATTTTCTTACAAATGACTCAAGGTTATCCTTTTATGTCAGGGTAGTACTCTATTGTATAAAAACACCACAGTTTTAATCTATGTATCTGTTGATGAACATATAGGCTTTTCCCAAGGTTTAGCTATTATGAATCATTCCACTCTAAACATGAATATGGAAAAAATATCCCTCATGATAGCATCAAGAAAAATAAAACACTTAGGAATTGGCCTAACCAAGAATTGAAAGACTCCTACAATTATAGTACTCTGAGAAAGAAACTATAGTACTCTTTAAAAATGGTATTGAAGAGAATATCAGACAATGGAAAAATACCCCCTGCTCCAGGATAGGCAGAACGAAAATAGCCAAAATAGTCATATTTCTAAAAATGTTCTATAGATTTAATACAGGAGAAAGTAATCCTAAAATTCATATGGAACCAGAAGAGACTTAGAATAGCAAAAGCAATTCCTGACATCAAGGGCATGGAAGGGAAAATCAACAATCCCAGACTTCATATTATACTATGAAGCTCCAGTGATAAAAACCACATGGTATTGACATTTAAAAAAAATAGATTCATAGATCAGTAGAGTGGAATAGAAAATACAGAAATAACTCCAAGCATATTGACCTATGTTAATTCTGACCAAGGCACCAAATCACTTCACTGTAGGAAAGACAGCACCTTTAACAAATGATACCAGAAAAACTGGCTTTCCACATGCCAAAGTTGAATGCAGACTCATATATCTCACCATGCCCTAAACTGAAATCAAAATGAAAAAATATCTAAATATTAAAAAAGAAACTTCAATGTTCTGAAAGATAAAATAGGTAAAACTGTTGAAGACGTAGGTGTAGGCAAAGACTTTCTAAACAAAACCTAGGTTGAATAAGAAGTCATACCAAGAATCAACAAATGATATAACATCAAACTAAAAATCTTCTGCACAGCAAAAGAAACCACTAACAGAGTAAAGAGACAACCTACAGAATGGGAAAAAAAATTTGCCAGTTACTTGTCAAAAAGACAAGAAGAAAGCAAATAGTGAGGAGAACGCCTCTGAGGTGGAGGATTTGGCATGCCTTATATTTAGCAGTTTACTCTCAGTCAGGCAGGAGAATTACTAGGTGATTCGGGGTGGTTTAAATCAGTGCTGTGAGTTCTTTGCAGTTTTGTCTGGGGAGCTTTATCTGAAAAAACAAATTGAAGGCCTACTCACACTTCCAAAAGATACTTAGCCCTATGAGTTTCTGCCTAACAGTTTCACAGTGTTGATTATGGAATTTCTTCTTCTTTCTATTTGCCAAAGCCCCCGCCTCAGTGTGCCATTGTTCAGGAAACATTTTTAACTACCAATGAGCATTGTTTCTTGAAAGTAAAAGTGAACATGGCATGTAAAGAAAAAAAGCCCCATTCATCTTACCACAGCTTTTCATTTTGCATGCAGCTTTCAGGAGGTCTGCAGGTATAGTTTCTAGTTTACCTGCAGCCAAGAGCACAGGGTGTTACCCTCACTTGTACTTTGGGAGCTAACACTGTGCTGAAGTATCCATGGTCATTGTCAATCACTAGATGCCACCAGACTCCCTATTTCAACTAATTTTATTTTTCAGTGAATTTTTCTTATCACTTGGTCTAAATCCACAGAGCCATAGCTGAATTATCCATAAATGGACTTGCTAGAGTGATCCTGAAACTGGTGGCATACATAGAAGAGCAACGCACTTCTTGTCTATCTGTAGCTTTCATGCAGGGAGAGAGGAGGCTGAGCAGCATCAAGGACAATACCTGCAGCATGAACACTGGACACCTGACCTGTTGTCTGTGTTTTGCCATATTATTACTTCTCTGCACTCTGTTCCTAAAGGATCTCAATTAAGTCCACTGCTTCAACTATCACTTGTCTGAAGAATGTCTCAAGGAACTTCTGGGAAGATGGCAGAATGGTGAGCAACAGAAAAAAAAAACCTCTCTAATATTTGGAACACAGACACTAGAATGTAGCAATGCGAAGCTGGGAAGGAGGACATAAACAGATCTGAAGTGAGAATTAACGACACTAGGGAGAGCAAAGAAAGAGACAATACAGAAGAGGGTAGGGAAAAGTGGTACTTTCTCCCTGAGCCCTAGCTGCTAATGTGGAAGGAGCAGCTCAAACTTACAGGTGCACACTGACTACTCGTGACTCCAGAGACCTCCACTGAGAAATACACCAGTGACGTAGAGCAGTGGATTCTGTGGACAGCATTGCCTGGTGAGTTGTTTCAGTTCAGGTGACCCACAGGAAAGTGCAAATGTCCGGTAGCCATTTTGGATATGCACCAATGGAAGTCAGAACTCAGAGTAGCTGCAGGTTGGCTCCATCTAATGCCCCCAAGTGTCAGGGTGAGGTACAACCAAAGTTAAACCAGCACACAATCAGGGAGCATAAGTTAAACCAGCAGAAGGCACATAGAGTGAAAAACTGAGGCCCCAGCCACATAGCCACAAGCTAGAAATAGCCCAAACTTCAGTGAAAACAAAGACATAGGTTTGCTGGGATTATCCAACATTGCCATAATACTATGGCTTGCTTGCTGGGATCAATTAGCACATTTCAGGGTTCTGTGTATCACATCTGTCAACCCTGGACAACAGAGAGATGACCTGAAGTAAAATTTTTTCTGCTTTTCTTCCATTCATTGCTTTTAAATTATTATAATTTTTTGATTTTTTAATTGTTCTTACTTTTACATGAGTGAGAACACTTTCTAATGTTTTGTTTTGTTCTTGTTCCTTCCTTCTTTCCTTTCTGTCTACTTCACCAGTTTCCAAAGCTTCTGTGATCTTTCTTTGTCCTCCAGCATTTCTTCTAACCCCTTTCTTTTGCTCTATTGCACTAAATGTCTCTCTAACCATTTTAAATGTTCATCCTTGAGGGCTAAGTCATCATACTGAGGGCACATTGATTGTATAAAATTATCTGCTTAATTTCAGATTTGGTTATATAGCTAAAACTGCATTCATGTGATTAAAAGAGGCAAATTAATAGTTGCCACAGTTTATCACTTTCTAGGCTGTGTTTAATCATAGTGTTATTATTCATTTTACTACTCTACTCAAGGTGACATAACTGTTCTAATCAGTTGTACTTCCTTGTATGTCAACACTGAGACGACCTGAGGGTCATGAACAATACTACTGGTCAATGCCAAATAACCAGGGGCTAGACCAAATAGGCAGCAACTTCTCATCCCCACTAACTTGAATATATAGGATATAACAACAAATTCAAAAACTAAAAGGTAGCTTGAGAAGTAGTCACTTTTGAAGTATTCTCAATAGCAGCAACAAAATTAACTACTCTAAACTGTATACAAGGATCAGTGCAAGAATTAAATGAAAAAAATAGAAAATGAGAAGGTACAAAGCAAGATACAACTTCAGATTTTAAACTCTTCGAAGGGGAACCCAAAGGCAATGAAGTAGAATAATTCAAAAGCCACTCACCTGGACTCTCTGAAGTGGTAACAGTGGAGTTAACAAAGCAGATGAATGAGGCTCTAGTAAATATTAAATCAGAAATAACTTCTCAGGATTGGCATGGTGGTACATGCATATAATCTCACATTCAGGCGGCTGAGGCAGGAGGATCTTTGTGAGTTCATGACCAGCCTGAACTGTATAGTGAGACCCTTTCTCAAAGACAAAAAAGGAATAATTTCTCATGTAACTTCAGAGATGCTGACTATAATTCATAGCACAATTAGTGAATCTAGGGTAGGTACAAACAAAAAATAAAGGAGCTTAGGAAAATGCTGGAATGTATCAATACCCAACATAGGAAAGACACGGAATCCATGAAAAAGATTCCATCAGATATCCAGAAGATAAAAATTTCATTTTATTTTATTTGTAGTGGGAGTCAAACTCAGGGCCTTGCACTTGCCAGGCAGGCATGCGTCACTGAGCTATATCCCTGGCTCTAAAAATTTTATTGAAAGTGTACACATCAGAATAATGGGGACATGATACAAGATATAGAAAACAAAATTTCTTAAATATACCAATGGACCATGTAAAATCCATCAGTTGTTAGATGATGTAACAAAAAATAATATAAGGTTGATTGGAGTAAACAGAAAAGCAGGAGACATTGTAAGTGACATTAAAAAACATTTTTACAGAAGTAATGCAGAAAACTTCCTAAGCATGGCAAAGTACTTCAGCATACCAATATGGGAAGTTTAGAGATCCCCAATTAGCTATGATTTTAAATGTCTACCATGAGGCCTGCAATACGCAAGATTTCAGAAATTCAACACATGAACCTAATATTAAAAGAAACAAATCACTTATAAAGGAAAGGCCATCAGAATCACAGCAGACTTCTCAACACAAAGCCTTAAATCAAGGAGAGCATGGAGTGAAGTATTTCAACTGAAAAAAAACAAGCTTCAACCCAGGTTGATATACCCTGCAAAACTATCTTTCAAAATCAATGGAAACATACAAAACTGAAGAAGTTCATGACCACCAAACTAGTGTTGCCAAATGTTCTGAAGTATATATTAGAAAGAGATAAAGAATACTACAAAACTAAGAAGACCAATAGAAAGAGGCCACAAGGTAAGGCAATCAGTTAAACAGAGGGGAAAGATAAGAAACAACAGGAAAATAATAGGAGAAGAATTAGCCAATACATATTAGTTATAGACATCAATGCAAATGGACTCAATTCACCAATCAAAAGAAACATACTGGCATAATGAATCAAGAATTAGATATAATATGCTGCTTACAAGAAACATGTTTAATTAAAATATCAAACTCAAAGTCAAAGGATACAGAATAATATTTCATGCAATAGAAACCTAGAAAAAGCAGGGGTAGTTATTCTATTTACAGACAAAGTGGATTCTGAACCAAGATTAATCAACACACACAAAGAACAGACACAGTATATAAGTGCTAAGGGAAAGCTTCAAAAGGAAGTCATAGCAATAATAAATGTATATGCACCAACTACTAGCACACCGAACTGTATAACTCAAATATGAACTGACATGAAGAATGAAATAAGCACTAATAGGGTTGTAATGAGAAACATCAGTACACCACTATAACAAATAGATGAACTACAAAAAAATCAACAAAGTAATATCAGAACTAAACCAAACCTGTGAACAAATAGATTTTTAGATGTTCAGAGAGTATTCCATAGCACAAGATGACAATATACACATTCTCAACTACATATGGGATGTTCTCCAAAATAGACTACATATGAACTCATAGACCATACTTAAGTAAATGCAAAGAAGTTGAAATTATCCCATGCATATTTTCAGACCATAGAGCAAACAAATTGGAAATCAAAGGCAAAAGAATCAATGAAAATTCCATAAATACATGAAAAGTAAATAACAACCCCTGAAAGCCAATGCTTCACAGATTTAATTAAAGAAGGAATCAGACAATTTGTACAAGTAAACACTAAAACCATCACATATACCAGAATTTATGGAAACCAATGGAATAAGCCCTCCAAGGGAAATGTATGATAATAAATTCCCACATCCAAAATATAAAACCAGCTCAAAAAAGTCACCTAAAGTTAAACCTCAAGCTTACAGATAAAGAAAAGCAAGTCAAGCCCAGAGACTGAAGGAGGAAATTATAAAGATCAGAGCAGAAATCAATGCAATAGTGGATAAGAAAACAATACTAAGAGTCACTAAACTGAAGAGTCAGCTCTTTGAAAGATTAAGGAAAAAATGATAAACACTTAGTCAACCTTATCAAAAAGAGCAAAGAAAAAATTCAAATGCACGCAATAAAGAATGAAAAGGGTGATAATTTCTGCTATGGGGTGAGGGCAAGGCCTGCACAGCTCACATTCTCCCAAGGCATCTGCAGGGTGGATTAAGGATGAATTGGTGGGGTCTGGTGAACGTCTCAGGTACCCGAACTGCTGAGCATTATGGAGGTAACTGGAAGTGAATCAGCCTCTTTCCCTAATGCTCTTTTACCATCAGGTGAAACCCACTTCTGGGTGTGGGAGCAAGGACACAGCTCACTTAAGGTACCCCACTGTCCCCTGTCTACTTATCCGAGACCTCCAGGTGCTACCAGGGCAGCAGGTGCTCCAGGGCTGAGTGAGGCTTGCTTCCAGCTACATGCAGCTGCTTTGCATCTTTGGGTCCTTTGGGGCATAAGTTCTAAGGCATCCATGTACCCAGTGCTCACATTTTAAAAAATTTGCATTTATTTTGTTTGCTTTAATATGAAACATAATTCAAATTTTTCTCAGCTAACCATTATTTATATGACAAAAGTACAGAGAAATATCTCAAACTACAATGCTTGACCTTTGTATTGTGGAGTAGAGTATATTTTGCATACCTAATGATGGCAAAGACTAATATGTTATTATGTTTGAAAGGAAGAAAGCAGATGAAGATAACAGCATATAAACATCATGAATATTTGTCTTGAGTTGTAAATTTAATTTTAAAAATAAATTTTTGTGCCTAATTTTTAAAAAATAGAATGAAAAGAGTAAAATCTCACTGAATTCTGAACAAATTGAGGATTATTAACACTGACACTGAGAACCTGTATTCTAATAAGAAGGAAAACACAGAAGAAATGGACAGATTCCTAGATACATATGAACTACCAAAAGGGAAACCAGAAGACATCAAGTTCTTTCAACTTTGAATCACTGATTACAGTTGTCCTCTATGCTAGTTGTGCCTGTAGTGCCACAATTGTTTCACTGACAATGCCAGCATTTCCTCCTGCTCCAGCTTTGCTGACATTTCTTTTGAACTCCCTCAAGTTGAGTTTGCAGATTCATTACTTTTGCAGACTTTTTTTTTCACAAGTGTCAAGAATGTCTTTGTATCTTTTGGCTGTTCTTTGTAGTTCATCATCCTTCTCTGTAATTTTTTATATAACTGATTTTTCTCTTCCTGATGGCTTTCTAAAAGTTCTGTGTCTACCTCCTGGGCCTTACTGATAGGGTCTTTTATGGTCTTTTCTAGCTCCTGTTCTTTTTCTGCTAGATGGGTATTAAAATCCCTCATATTTACAAAAGGTGCTCCTTGAGTATATGAATGCTCATGAGACTAAGACTATAGCAAAAGTTACAACCACTACAAAAGAGTTCCTTGGTGATCAGACTCAGATAAATTTTGAAACAGAAGATGAGTGACTAATGTTTACTTCACCACATAGTGATATCTTCTGAGTAAACCATCAGTCTGTGCTTAGTTAGCTTGTGTCATGTCTTCCATCTTCTTCTTGAAGAAAAGGGAAGAGTGATATTGGGCAAATGCTGCTTGACAAACTGTCTACATATGCTCATTCATTTGAGAATGAAGCTATCATTGGGGCCCTTCATGTAGCCCGAGGCAAAGAAAGATCTGACATTAGTCCCTAGGTATATTGCAGACTGCTTTTAAAATAGATTTATTTCATCAGTGCAGAAATGGCGAGAGTTTTTCTTTGTTCTTCAGTTTTCTTCTGGGAAGAATTTTATGTCATTTGAAAGATATTTTGCATAACTTAACCTGATGTACATGCTTACTAGTCCTTCCTTTGGATTCTGTTGTGGCTCTTTTTAAAGATTCTCTTGAGTTATTAAATAAAAGAAGACATAAAGATTCTAAATGACACAACATCAGTCACGGAAATTCAATATGTAATTAAAAATCTACCAACAAAGAAAAGCTCATGTCCTGAAGGATTCACTGCTGAAATCTATAAGAAATTTAGAAATGATCAAATGGCTCTATTATTCAAACTCTTTATTGAAATTGAAAGGGAAACAGTATGACCAAACACATTACTCTAAGACAACATTATGCATATGCCATGATTAGATTAGGATTACCACAAAAGAATGCTACAGGCTGATCTCTGTAAAGAACATAAAGACAAAAATCCTCAGTATTATACTGGACAATAAAATACACCAAATCATCCAGAAGATTATACAACATGACCAAGTACAATTTATTCCAGGGATGCTAAGATGGTTCAACATAGGGAAATCAATAAATATAATATACAATATTAACAGAATCCCAGACAAAAGCTATATGATTTTCTCAATAAGAGCAGAAAAAGCATTTGACATAGCTCAACACCAATTCATGATATAACACATCATACAGAAAATGGAATAGATGGTCTTTTATTTTAATCTGATAAACGCTAAGATAAAGCAATAACAAATATCATTTGTAGTGATCCAAAACTGAAAGCTTTTACTCTACAATCAGGAAAAAGGGAAGGATGTCCACTGTGTTGACTCTTATCCTCTATAGTTCTAGAAACATTAGCCAGAGCAATTAGACAAGAGAAAGAATTAAGGATTCTAAAAGCATTAAGGACAAGAAAGGAAGAAGTTAACATCATTATCTGTAGAGGAAATGCATCAAAAAATGTCCACCAAAGACTTCTAGATTTAAGAACCAAATTCATTCATATAACAGAAAACAAAGTCAACACTTAAAAATAACTAATAATATTTCTGTACACAAATAACAAATTCACAGAGAGAGAATTTTGGGAGTCAACCTCTTTAACAATAGCAACTCCCAATATGAAATACATAGGAATCAATCTACTGAAGGAAGTAAAAGATGTTTGTATTGATAACTACAGTACTCTGAAAAAGGTGATGGAAGAGGCTATCAGAAAATGGAAAGATATTCTTTGTTCTTGGGTAAGAACAAACAATCTAGTAAAAATGATCAAGCCTCCAGATTTAATACAATCCTAATCATAATACCAATAAAGTACCTTATGGAATTAAAGAAAACAATCCAAAATTCATTTGGAACCAGAGGAGACCTAGAATAAAAAAAGCAATCCTGGGCAACAAAGACAAGGCAGAGGGCATCACAATACCTGATTTGAAACTGTACTACAAATCTATAGTAACAAAAACAGCATGGTACCAGCAAAAAAATAGACCCAAGGATCAATGAAACAGATTAGATCATGCAGAAACAACTCCAAAAGTCTCAGCCACCTCATCTTTGACAAATAGGACAAACACGTTTACTGGAAGTAAGGCATCCTCTTAATAAATGGTGCTGGTAAAAATGGCTTTCCACTTGTGAAAGAGTAAAACTAGACCAGTATGGATCACTGGGCACTAAACTAACATGAAAATGGAATAAATATCTAAATATTAAAATACAAATGCTAAATTTGCTGGAAGTGATATTAGGTAGAACTCTTTATGACATCGATGGAGGCAAAAAAAAATCTAAACAAAACTCCAACTGCACAGGAAATAATACAGAGATTGAACACCTGGGATATGATGTTATTGAAAAGTTTCTGTACAGCAAGCAAAACCACCAATGGAAGGAAAAGATAACACACAGTGTAGTGTGGGACAAGATATTTCCCAGTTGTTCTTCATACAAAGGACTACTATCTGGACTATAAGGAATATTTAAAAAATTAGATACCCCCAAAATTAAGGATCCAATACAATGGGCATCTGACAACTTGAAACCATACTCACAAGTGAAATAAATCAGACTCACATGTGTAAACATCATATTATCTCTCTGATATGAGAAACTGCAAGTATAAATGAGTTCTAAAATGTCCAATAGATATTGTGAAATGGGAAGAAATTGTTCAAAAGCAAAAAGGAACTAGGATTGGTGGAAGGGGAATGTCAGTAGGAAAAAGGGAAGAAATGCAAGTCGCTTATATGATTAGTACCTCTTAATTTGTTGAAAAGGAAGGTTTATGCTAATATCAAGTGGAGAAATTTTTATGCTCATATATTTTACTTTGAGCAACTACTTTAAAGATAAGAATATGTCATGTATTAACTATTGTTATTCTCTTATTGCTCTGTTAGGAAATTTTGCTTTAACTTTTTCCCACAAAATAAAGTTCAAAAAGAACTAAAATGGACATCTAAGATGAATACATACTTCTCACATTAAGAAATACAAATGGCAAAAAATATGGAAAAATGTTCAACATCACTGATCACTTAACAGATGCAAATTAAAACCACACTGAGATTCCAGCTCATCCCAGGAAGAATGGCTATCTTCAAGAAATTAACCAATGACAAATGCTGGAGGGGCTGTAGGAAAAAAGAAACTTCTCCACTGTTGGTAGGAGTGAAGACAGATGCAACCACTGTGGAAATCAATGTGGAAACTCCTCAAAAGGCAGGGGTAGGGGTTTGATTGGACCCAGCTACTTTCCTCCATATCTTCCCAAGAGAATTAAGAGCATTATACCACAGAGATACACATACTCCTGTATTCATAGCACAACAGTATGTACTAGATAAATCTTGTAAACAGTGAATGGATAAAAACAGATGAATGGATAAAAAATATGTGGTCATTTTGTACAATGGAGTACTACTCTTCCTTAGAGAATGATAAACTGGAGACTTTTGTACTTAAATGGCTGCAACTCAAGACCATACTTAGCAGTGAAATAAATGAGATGCACATGTGCATACATCATATTGTCTAGCTAGTGCGAGAAACTCAAAGAGTAAGTAAGGTCCAAAATACACAATAGATATTTTAAAATGGGAAGAAGCTGTTCAAAAAGAAAGAGGGCCTAGATGCGTGAAAGGGGAAAGCAAGGAAAAAGCAAACACACACACACACACACACACACACACACACACATATATTAGTGCAGCTGATAATTATACTATTTTTTCTTGGTTCATTGGAAAGAAACATTTCTGTGAATGTTGTTTGGACAACAAATGTCTATGTCTTGTACTCTGAGTATCTAAAGATGACAGTATGGAGAGTGTTAAGTATTGTTACCTTTCTATTACCATGTTTTAAAATTTTATGTTATTTTTCTCTTTAAAATAAAAAAAGAAAATGGAAAGATATCCCTTGTTCTTGGCTTGGATGAATTAATACACATGAAATGCTAAAACTCCCCAAATTTTCATACGATTTAATGCAATCCTCATGAAAATACTAATAGTAAACTGCAAAGAACAAGAGAAAACAATTCTAAAACTCATTTGGAACCAGAATGGACCAAAAATAGTAAACGCAGATTGGGCCAATGAAGGCAAGACAGATAACATCATAAAACCTGACCTGAAATTATACTACAAAGATATTGTGATTAAAAAAAATAGCATGGACTAGAACAATTTCCCATTCTTACATCTGGTAATGGGAACAATTTTGTTGAAGATAACAATATGTAATACAACAACCACTGTTAATTTTCATCATTTTGTTTTGAAACACTGTATCATTTTTACATTGTTTCTATTTTGGGGGGAGTATAGGGGATTGAACTCAGGACCTTGTGCTTGCCAGGCAGGCGCTTGTGCTGCTGAGCTAAATCCCCAGCCCCACTGTATCATTTTTAATGTTCTTGCTTTGTTTCTTTATGTCTGTGATGCTGATATTTTGCTATAGTTCTTTTTTCACTAATCTCCTTAAAATTAAAAAAAAAATAGCATGGTACTGGCCAAAAAACACAGACTCAAGAATCAGTACAACAAACTAGATAGTGTAGAAATGACTTCAAACACACTCAGCCACATTATCTTTCACAAAGGGGCCAAGAAAGATAGGCTTTTTAACAAATGGTGCTAGAAGAACTAGTTTTCCACATGTCAAAGACTAAAACTAGACCTATACCTCTGACCATACCCTGAACAAAAATCAAAATGAATTGAAGATCTAAATATTAAAACAGAAACACTAAATATGCAGAAAATTATTGACAGTGTAGGCAACATGGACAAAACCACAGTCACACACTAAATATCACACCTAATCAACAACTGGGCTCTGCTCTTATTGAGAAGCTTTTGCACAACAAAAGAAACCAACAACAGAGAGATAAGACAACAGAGAGAGAGAGAGAGAGAGTGAGAGACAAAACTTTTTCCTGCTGTTTCTCAGAAAAAGGACTAAAAAGCAAAGAACAAGTCAACCCCAAAGCCCAAAGAAGTGAGGAGATTATAAAGATGAGGGCAGAAATTAATGCAATTGAGATGAAGAAAACACTACAAAAAATAAATGAATCAAAGAGTTGGTTCTTTGAAAGAATAAATAAAATTGATAAAACCCTTAGCCAACCTTCTCAAAAAAAGAAAGGAAAAAACTCAAATTGATGCAATAAGCAATGAAACGGATGAAAGCACTACCTACACAAATTCAAAGGATCATTAATACCTACTTTGAAAATCTTTACTCCCATAAGTTAGAAAACTCAGAAGAAACGGACAGATTCCTAGATTTGTACGATTTACCAAAGTTGAATCAGGAAGATATAAAAATCCTGAACAACCCCATATCAATAAATGAGATTGAATATCTAATTAAAAACTTACCAACAAAGAAAAGCCCAGGTCCTAATGGATTCACGTAGAATTCTATAAAATATTCAGGGAAGATTTAATGCCAATACTCCTCAAACTTTTCAATGAAATTGAAAAGGATGAAATTCTCTCTAACTCATTTCTGGAGGAAGTATTATACTGATACCAAAACCTGAGAATGAGCCAACCAAGAAAGAGAACTATAGGCCAATCTCCCTAATGAACATAGATGCAAAGATACTCCATAAAATATTAGAAATAGAATGCAGCAAATCATAAAGAAAATTATACACGATGACCAGGTTAGATTCATTCCAAGAATGCAGGGATAGTTCAATATTCTCAAATCAATTAATGTTATATACCATATCAATAGAGCCAAAAACAAAAATCACATGGTCATCTAAATAGATGTTGCAAAAGCTTTTGACAAAGTCCAACATGCATTCATGTTAAACACTCTAGAGAAAATAGGAATAGATGGTCTTTACCGCAACCTGATCAAAGCCATCTATGACAAACCAACAACCAACATCATACTAAATGGCCAAAAAATAAAGCTTTCACTTCAAAGTCAGGAACAAGATAAGGATGTCCACTGCCACCGCTCCTATTCAATATAGTTCTGGAAGCATTAGCCAGAGCAATTAGACAAGAGAGAGAAATAAAAGGAATAAGGATAGGAAAGGGAGAAGTAAAACTATCACTATTTGCAGATGACATGATACTTTACATGGAAGACCCAAAACACTCCACAAGACTCCTTGAATTAATTGACAAATTCAGCAGTGTAGCTGGATACAAAGTCAACACCCAAAAATCAATAGCATTCCTATACACAAACAACAAACAAACTGTGAGAGAAATTAAGGAAACCATACCATTCACAATAGCATCTGCTATGGTTTGTGTCTACATGTCCCTCCAAATCCTCATGCAGTTATAGGGTGGTTTTTAGAGTTTATGACTGATCCATGATCCAATGCTGGGATTATGGGTATGACAGCTATACCCTAGGGTGGACAGTTTGTACAAGAAGGGAGAGAAAGAGGCTCCTGGCTGCCATTCCTGCCTGCCATTCCTCCCTTCTTGTATTTGTTGCTTTGCTGTTACCACTGCTGCCATAAACTATTGCCCTATGCCATGTGCCACTGTGCCTTAGAACCAGCCAAGTATGGACTGAAACCTCTACAAACCGTAAACTAAACAAACCTTTCCTTCCTTCATTTTGTGTGTTGTGTATTTTGTCTCAGCAGCAAGAAAAAAGTAACCAAGATAGCATTCAAGAAATTGAAATATTTAGGAATCAGTTTAACAGAAGTAAAAGATCTATTAAATGAAAACTACAGTACTCTGAAAAAAGAGATTGAAGAGGATTTCAATAAATGGAAAAATATTCCTTGCTCATAGATAGGAAGAAACAACACTGTGAAAATGGCTATACTACCAAAAGTGTTGTACAGATTCAATGCAATTCCCATTAAATTACCATTAGCATAACTCACAGATCTAGAGAAAACATTCCTTAAATTTACCTGGAACCAGAAGACACCCAGAATAGCAAAAGGAACCCTGGCAACAAAGGTAAGTCAGGAGGAATCAAAATCCCTGACCTTAAATTATACTACAAAGCTACTGTAATAAAATCAACCTGATACTGGCTAAAAAACAGACCTGAGGATCAATGGAACAGATTGGAAGATGCAGGCACAGTCACAAACACATTCAGCCACTTAATCTTTGACAAAGGGGCCAAACAAGCCCACAGGAAGAAAGATAGCCTCTTTAATAAATGGTGCTGGAGAAATTGGCTTGCCACTTGCTGA
>PVLD010027535.1:0-20636 GCA_004027595.1 Dinomys branickii | reverse complement strand
AAAGAAAAGAAAAGAAAAGAAGAAGGGCCAGGTGTAATGGTGCACTCCTGCAAACCTATAATCCCAGCACTCAGGTAATCCCAGCACTCAGGAGGCCGAGGCAGGAGGATCGTTGCAAGGCAAGATCACTGTGAGTTCAAGACCAGCCTGGGCTACAAAGTGAGCTCAAGGCCAGCCTGAACTGCATAGTGAGACCCTGTCTCAAACACACACACACATACACACACACACACACACACTCACACCTACAACAAAGGCCACCCTCAAATACATAGTGAGATTGTTTTGAAACCCCTAAGTACACACACACCCAAAAAGCCCACAGATAACTAAGAGACATAGAAATGAATTCCAGGATAACCGTGACAATACAGCAAGCAACTTCTCTTTTTTCTTGGGGGTGGGGTGGGGGTGGAGTGGGGGGGTGCCAGTAACCTAACTCCCGACCTCAGCTGTGCCGCTGAGCTATATCCCCAGCCCTTTTTCCCTCCTTTCTTTCTTTCTTTTTCTATTGGTGCCCAGGACAGGCCTCAGGGCCAGGCATTGCAAGGCAGCTCCCTACCACTGCTCTACACTCTGGCCGCGTGCCGGTAAGTCTGACACCTGCCTTACATAGGTGTAGCAGACGCTCAGCATGTAGCCTTTAATTCTCCCAGCAACCAAATGAATGAATCACTACTAAACACTGTTAATACACGTCGTCCTGGGCTCCGCTCTGGAGCTGTATTCTCAGACCTTTGTATTAGTTTTTATTGTGAGGGAGTCAAAATGGCCCAGGTTGACTTCCATCTTGCAATTCTCCTGCCTCAGCCTCCGGAATGGCTGCAATCTCCAGTGTGTGTCCCCATGCCCAGCTTGCTAAACCCATTTTATACTTGAGAGACCAGAGGTGCAAAGCAAAGCCTTCGTTACTTCGCCCAGAATTTTACAAAGTGGAGAGGTCCGCCCTACAACTGGGTTTACTTTTGCTGCCAAACTTTGCTGAGCTTCAGGTCACAGACAATTCCCGGAAATCTGAGGATGAGCAAAATTCAACTTTTTTCCCACATTCTCCATTTTTTTTTTAAGGGTACTCTATTTTCCGTTATCACTGTTTTCGACACATTGAACAAGAAGCCCTTGACTTTGGAGGCGTGGGTTTGGTTTAGTGTGGCTTGGTTTTTGAGACAAGGTCTCACTTTGTGGTTCTAGGTGAACTTGTGTGGTTCTAGCTGAACTTGAACTGTGTAGCCCAGGCTGGCCTCATAGCGATCCTCCTGCCTCAGCCTCCTGAGTGCTGAGATTGCAGGTATGGACCACCATGCCTGGCCTGGTGTCATGAATTTCACATCTCTTGCCTTCCTTAAAAGGGGCTATAAACCAGGCATGGTGCGGCACGCTTGTAATCCTAGCCCTCAAGAAGCTGAGGCAAGAGGATCACTGGGAGTTTGAGACCAGTCTGGGTTACAAAGTGAGCTCAAAGCCAGCCTGAACTGCACAGTGAGACTCTGACTCAAAAAGAAAGGAAAAAAAGGGGGGTTATATTCACCACCACCCCCCGGCCGCCTTGCACTATAACAGATGGCAAGTTTTCAAAAAACATTCTGGGAGCTGGGGATATAGCTCAGTGGAATAAGTGCCTGCCTAGCAAGCGCAGGGTCCTGAGTTCAATCCCCAGTACCGCCAAAAAAACAAAAACAAAAACAAAACAACAAAAAACATTCTGTGCACATTTCCTAAAGAATCTGCCCCTTCTGAGTATTCCTGCACTTTTAAGCGAGAACAGTACCGTTTCTCTCAGGGGCCACCCACCCACTCCCGGCGTGCACAGACGTGTCATCTGTGTGGCGGCAGATGCCCGTGTGCTGTGTGCCAGTTCTTCAGTGCACTGCTTTGCCCCAAGTGCAGGGTTTCCCACATGAACCCTGAAAGGAAGAGCGCTGCAGTGAGGAGCCCATCCCTGGGCCCCAGAAAGAAGGGGCAAAGGTAAACCTTGGCTCACATTCTTCTCGGTTCCTTCCTTCCCACCCTAATCCTGTAACTGGTCTGTAAAGGAAACAGCACTTAGTAAAGGACCTCATGAAATACTGAACGATTCGATGTCTGCCCCACCTCCCCCAGCTCTCAGGACCTGGCTGGCAGGTGCTCACCTCTGGGGCCTGTTCCTCAAAGCCGCCCTCTTTGTTTGTTTGTTTGTTTTTGTTTTTGAGACAGGGTCTTGCTGTGTAGCCCAGGCTGGACTTGAAATCACAGCAGAACCCACAGCGATCCTCCTGCCTCAGCCTCCCTCCAGAGTGCTGGGATTACAGGCATGAGCCACCACGCCCACAAGCCTCCCTCTTTGACCTCTTTAGAGGTCACCCTTTCTTGTCCTTTTGGAAGTCTTCGTTCTGGCAGAGCCCTGCAGGTGTGGCCTGAAGTCTCACGCTGCTCTGCACCCTGCTGAAACGGTTTATCCAGTGCCACGCAATGGATAACGGTTTATCCAGGTCCCCTCCAGGCCGTGGGTGTGAAACCCGCCTGGTATCAAGCCTGGTGTCCCAGAACATCAAGACGAAGAACAGATCCTCTGCAGCAGCCTTCCCACTGGCCTCGGGGAGAGGGGAGCGACTGCACGTTTTTGAGTATGGCATCAGATTGTTCATATTCCTTCTTCAAGGGAAAGTTTAAAGGGTCGCCCTGTCGTTGTTCTGTGAGCCCCATACTTAGCACGGTTTAAACAAGGTAGCCTTAACGAAACCAGATGACCTAGCTGCACTTCACTGAGGGGGAACAAAGAAACCATTCAGTTTGCTCTGAGGTCCCATTCACCACGTAAATGTGAATAGGGAAGTCAGCATCCTGGGCAACTTGAACGCAATCCTGTGATTTTTTTTTTTAAGTACATAGTATACACTGGAGAAAGGCGGCTGTCTACAGAAACAAATCAAAATCGGAAGGACATACTTGGACTGGCCAGGAGGAAGCCACTGCCAAAGTGAGATGTGTGGAGTGGAAGCTTCAGGGTGCCTCCCGGCTGTCTGCACCCTCAGAGGCCCGCCCTCCACAAGAGAGTCTTTCGTGGAGATAGAAACATAAGCCTGTGTTCAATGAAAGGACAGCCCCGCTTCCGAACGCCCAACTTCCAGCACATCATGCTAGAAGCCAGCTCTGCATGTGTCCTAGCTCCTTTTTTTTTTTTGGTCTTTTTGAGGCAGGGGCTCGCTATGCAGTTCAGGCTGGCCTTGAGCTCACTTTGTAGCCCAGGCTGGCCTCGAACTCGCAACAATCCTCCTGCCTCAGCCTCCCGAGTGCTGGGATTACAGGCGTGCGCCACCACGCTCGGCTTGGTTCCTAGCTCTTAGGGAAATCTGTGATCCACAGGACTTGAGGGAAACTGAGAAGACACACGCTGCTCCCCAGTTCTGTGTTGGATAAGGCCAAGGGAAGATTTTTTTTTTTAGGCTTGCAGTTGCTTAAGAAAAATGCATATCATGCAATCCAAGTTAAAGGTTTGTTTGTTATGATTTTTAAAAAAAATACTGGGATGTGTGAGCTCTCTATCCACCTGGGCCTTCTGTTTACACTGTTAACTGTACTCCTGTTCCGCCTGCTGGAAGCTGCCTCTCTCGGCAGAGGTTTAAGGGAGATTTGGAAGAGCGAGCGTGTTTGTCAAAGGAGGGGGTAAATGAAGAAAATAAAGACAGAGGGCCACACACTGGATATATAAACTGTCCTTCCTGAAGAGGTAGATGATGTGGTAATGAACAGATCCTTTAGGCCATTAAAAAATCCGTTTATTTTCTTTTGAACTTGAACAGGAGAGACTTGCATTTTCCCTTCGCAGTTACACTTAAATTGCAATGCAGAGCGTGCTGCCGGCCCACAATCCAACTAAGTAATAACCGGGGAGGGCTGTGTTATCCATAAGAACAACAAGAGCGGTTTGGGGACAGAGGGTCTCGGCAGGGAGAGCGTACCTCACCCCGCACACCCACCGGCTACGAGGTGGTGGGCGAGAGTTTGCCCTTCATTCTTGAGTTGTTCAGGGAACAGGGTGCGGCCGTGTGTTTGTAGGGAATTGCCCACGTCCAAAGTGTCCGCTTCCCTGAGACCAGAGGCTGTGGAGGTCTCCTCCTAGGTGGAGAGGGGAAGCAGTTTTGTGTGCGTGTGCTTTTCATTAAGGCAAACTGGAATCATGATCCACCCCCCAAAGAGAAACAGAACACCACGTCTGCCGAAAGTAGGCGTCCCTGGGGGAGCTGGGGGCCAGGTGGGCTTCCTCCCTCATCGCTCTCTCTGGGTCCCCTTCCACTGTCCGCAACCGCCACCAACCTTGGCGGCAGAGTTCGCTGAAAGACAGGCTTTCTGGAGCTTTTCCTGCCGCAGACAAAGAGCGAAGTACAAGGTCCCCAGGGAGGGAGGTACGAGGCTGTTAACGCTGGGGAAAAGCAAATTCTTGGAGTTGGGGAGCCATCGAAGACGGTCCCCAGCGACCCCATCCCCAACTTCTGAGAAAAGGGGAGATTTGGCAAAGCCAAAAGGCCTAGGGGTTTCCCACCCACAGCCCTGTGGCTTCTGCTTAGAGTGGGGACCCTGCCTCCACCTGGAGCTCACGTTCAGTCAAGAAAGCCAGAAATCCAGGTCTCTACGGGAGCGTTCGCTGGAGAAGCTGGCCACTAGTTCCAAATACTGTGATCCCTGCAGTGACAAATAAAACACGATGGGGTTCACGCAGCCCTCGTTCACGGTTACTGCCTCTGCTTAAGGAAAGCATGAAAATCCAGAGAGGCCTCGATGAATGTAATCATTATGAACGTGTACTAAACAATTTTTAAAAATATTTTTGTCATTTTGAGACAGGGTCTTGCTATGCAGTTCAGGCTGGCCTCAGACTCACAACGATCCTCCTGCCTCAGCCTCCCAAGTGCTGGGGTTACAGGTGTGTACCACCAGGCCCATCTTAAAAAAATTTTTTTTAAGTTAAAAAAAAAATTAAGTGTCTGGGACAGTACTAGGGACTGAACCCATGGCCCTTCCCCTTAGCTATATCCCCAGCCCTTTTTGAATTTTTTATATTTTTTTGACACAGGGTTCCACTAAGTTGCTATGTAGCCCAGGCTGGGTTCTAATTTGCAATCGTCCTGCCTCAGCCTCCCACGGTTCTAGAATTACAAGCCTACGACACCAGCCCAGAAAAGGATTAGATGAAACATGGACTTACACCACAAGTTGTCCATTAATTGTCCCTGAATAACTGCTGCCTGATTAGATAAGACTGTGATTGATAGGACAGTTTACTTTTTAACTTTACAATACACTATGCATTCAATCAGGGTTGTTTTTTAAAATTGAATATCTAATGTATGCTAGGAACTGGGCATTGTTTAGAATGGTCTGTCTAAAGGAAAAAACTAATCCATGAGTCTACAGAATTTTATTTTCTATTTCTATTTATTTATTTTTTGAGTTTAAAGAATTTCATTGTTGTTGTTTTGTCTTTTTGAGACAGGGTCTCGCTATGCAGTTCAGACTGGACTTGAGCTCACTTTGCAGCCCAGGCTGGTTTCTTTTTTTTTTTTGTCAGGCTGGTTTCAAATTTGCAACAATCTCCCTGCCTCAGCCTCCCTAGTGCTGGAATTAAAGGCATGCCCACCATGCCTGGCGAGTCTAAAGAATTTTAAAGGGAGAAACTGATTTTGGTTTTTGAGTCAGGGTCTTCATAGGTAGTTTAGGCATGTCTTGAATTCACTATTTAAGGAGGCCCAGGCTGGCCTCCAATTTATAGTGACCCTCCTGCCTCAGCCCCCTAAGTGCTGGGATTACAGGTGTGCGCTACTCCCACATGGCTAAGAGAGGAACTGGACAACAGTACACATTACTAAAGTTTATGGCACATTACATTGACATCTACTTAAAAGGACTCATTAACAATTTCCTAAGAGCTAGAGAAGATGAAAAAGCTAAACAGTTCTTCATCACATCTGGCTTATTTTGTTGTTTTGTTTTGTTTTTTGGGTTTTTAGAAATCCTTGTACTGCCAGGCGTGGTGGCACACACCTGTAATCTAGCACTCAGAAGGCTGAAGCAGGAGGATCCTTGCGAGTTCGATACCAGCCTGAGCTACAAAGTGAGCTCAAGGCCAGCCTGAACTGCATAGCGAGACCCTGTCTCAAGAAGATAAAGTAAAATTTAAAAAAATCTTTGTACCTTAAAGCCACTCATGATCTCCACTTTAATGTAGTCACAAAAGAAAGATCTGTCCTGTTGCGAAGTGGATTACTTCAGAGGGAAAGAATGTGCACACCACAGCCAGCCAGCCAGGTTCCCATTCTGTTCCATGGTGCCAAAGAGAACAGCAAACAGCTGTTTCAGGGAATTAGCTAGTGCTCTAAGCAGCTCAGAGGTAAGACTTGGGCTGTAATATAAACACAAATAAGAAAAAATGCACAAGAAAGTGTCCTCCAGTCCTGGGGATTTAACCTAGGACCCAGCACTGATCTACAAGCCCAGCTCTCTTTATCTCTTATTTTGACACAAAATTTTTGCTAAATTGCCAGGCAGGGATCCAATCTGTAATCCTCCTGCCTCAGCCTCCCCAAGTGCTGGGATTACAGGCATGTGCCACCACACCCAGCAATTCCGGGGGTGTTTTAAACCACAAAATCTCTTTGCTAAAAAATTGGGAATATATGATGCTGAGAAACATCTCGAATGCTGAGTGGGAATGAGAAAAAACAAACCCACAATGTGTCAATAAGAAAGTGGAATAAATAACTTTCTCAATTAAACAATTGAGCAATAGCTGTGGTTGCGATTTCCTGAGGTCGGAACATCTGCCACTTACTATAAACAGCCACTGTCACCGCGGTGCCCTGAGTGGGGGCGTGGCCGCGAGACTGAAGAGCCAGGGAAGCCTTTTGTTGCTGTGCGGTCTTTTCGTTCTAGCTCTGGCTACTTTTTCCCGGGTCTGCGGCTCTTTGTGACCCGGCTTTTGAAGCCCCAGCAGCACAGGAGCACAAGCACCGCATCGGGGCAAACGAACAAGCTGGCCGCTTGCCTGGCTTCTCTCCTGGACCCTAACTGGCGCCTCGCTTGAAGTTTCCTTCTGATTTGACGCGTCGCCCCATGCTGGCCAGCATTCCCGGAAGGCAGCAGCCCTTCAGAGCTGTCCAGACCTGCCCCGGGGCTGCCCGGGCGCAGAGTGCGGGACAAGGACCTGGCCTTGCACACATCTTCCAGGGAAACTTCGGGCCCGTGAAAAATCAAACTTTTTCTTCCTCCCATTTTCGCCCTTTTTTTCCCCCCTTTTTATTTTAATTTAATTTTATTTTATTTGTTTTTGTGTTTTTAAGACAGAGTCTCGCTATGCAGCTCAGGCTATCCTTGAGCTCACTTTGTAGCCCAGGCTGGTCTCGAACTCGTAAGGATCCTCCTGCCTCAGCCTCCTGAGTGCTGGGATTGCAGGCGTGCGCCACCACGTCCGACAGCCCTTTTTAAACAGCACACAGGCACTGTAGATTTTCCAGGCGAGGAGATTGTATTTCCTGAATGGACTGACCGTGGAGTTAGTCCCTCCCCAAAGAACAACCAGGTTCTTCAAAAGAAAAATCTGAGTCATACCTGCTTATAAAAAAAAAAAAGCCTTAGTTTTATGATTTCTCCGAGTACACTGCTATTCTCTGCAAACGCACAGCTGCTCCTTCCTTCTTACGTTCTGCCAGCTCCTTGAGCAGCGTGCAAAGGTTTTTGCATGAGGGGTAATTGAGGAAAAAAATGAATGTGCACACTAGACTCTGGGGAGCCGTTCTGTGTGACGTCGCTTTATTACGCTGGGTGGAGTGTCTCTCTGTGACTAAATCTGCCCACTCTGATAGATGTTAGGGGTGATATTTAGGGATGAGAAAATGTCTCACACATACGACCGCCTCAGTCTGGGCTTATGTATTAACCACAGTCAGGAGAGCTGAAATGACAAGCACTGATTTCTTACCGCTCTGGAGGGTACAGGTCCAGGGTCAAGGTACCAGGGTGCTGGGCTTCCCATGAGGACCCACTTCCAAGTTGCAGGCAGCTGGCCCTCACATGGTAGAGAAAAGCAGGCAGCCAGGCGTGGTGGCACGTGCCTGTGATCCCTGCGCTCAGGAGGCTGAGGCAGGAGGATCACCCTCGGTTCAAGACCAGCCTGGGCTACATAGTAAGTCTAAGACCAGCCTGAGTTATGGAGCAAGATCCTGTCTCGAAAAGCAAAAGACAAGAAAGAAGCGCGAGCCAGGCGTGGTAGCTACACCTATAATCCCAGCACTCGGGAGGCTGAGGCAGGAGGATCGCTGTGAGTTCGAGACCAGCCTGGGCTAAAAAGCGAGCTCAAGACCAGCCTGAACTGCATAATGAGACCCTGTCCCCCTCCAAAAAAAAAAAAAAAACAGGGCCAAGGACACAGCTCAGTATGGCACAAGCTTAGTGGCATAAATGCCTGCCTGGCAAGGGCAAGGTCCTGAGTTCGATTCTTAGTACCAAAAAACAAAACCAACCAACCAAACAAAAAAATAAAGAAAGAAGTAAATAAGATAAATAAATTGAAAAGGCGGTAGGGGACTAAGGTTGTAAGCATTCAGTGGTTGAGCACTTCCCTAACATATGAGACCCTAGATTAAATTCTGGACACCGCTAAATAAATAAATACATGGCCAGGCATGTTAGCACATGCCTGTGATCCTAGCACTTAGCAGGTTGAGGTATACAAATTATTGCCAACTCGAGGACACCCTGGACTACATGGCAAGTTCAAGACTAGCCTGAACTACATAGCCAGACCCTGTCTCAAAAAACAAAAACAAAAAAAATGGTGGTTGCTATAGCCATTCCTATTTAGGGTTGTCTGTTACACAGCCAAAGCTAACCAATACACTGAGGAAAGAGACTTAGCTGGCTGGAACTGCACTGGCCAGAAACTCATTGTTATGCCAGGGCCTAAAGCTGCTTTCAGAGAATTCTGACTTAATTTTGTTGTTGTTGTTGTTGTTGTTGTTGTTGTTGGTAACAGGAATAGAACTCAGGACCTTGCACTTGCCAGGCAGGTGGTAGGCCACTGAGCTATGTCCCTGGCCTAGAACTCCAACTTTAAAAGAAAGAAAAATCTACCTCAGGCAGGGTGGCACACACCTGGGATCCTGCCACTAGGGAGGCTGAGGCAGGAACACTTCAGGTTGGAGGCCAGCATCACTGCATAGTGAGTTCAAGGCCAGCCTGGATTACATAGAGACTCTGTCTCCACGTGGGGAGGGGTCTTATTATCTAATTGCTTTGACATTTTGTTACCAACTTCTGCAATTGCTTTTATGCCCATCTCCTATAAAGATGTTTATATATGTATGTGTATATGCACATCCTATGTGCATATGCTATGGCGGACTGACAACTGGGGGCCAACTTGTAACCCCCAGCTGAACGGAACCAGCATGGTGCTGGGTATGCGAGGCCCACCTGGGGATTGTTACCAGCAGCATAAGAGGCAGAACTAGAGAGGGAGACGTGGAGAGGCTGTTAGGAGCTGGTAGAAGCTTTTGGGAAGCGTTAGGGAGCCGCTGGTTCTCTTGGGCCGTTCTGCTGGAGGAGCTGGTTGCGCTGGCTGTTCTCATTGTCCAAGGAGCTCGAGACCTCCTTGTCGCTGACATGGCTGCACTTCGCCTTGGGGGAGCTCTGGTCCTCACTCTGAGCATCGCTTCCTGGCTCCAGAGAGGAAGATGGTGCACTGCTCAGTCTCCTGAGAAGCTTGTCGAGTTGGCTTCCCTGATGGGAACTCAGCTTTCTTCACCATCAGAGGAACTCAGGACCTCACTGTCGATGAGGACGGCTGTGGTACTTTTCTGGGGGAGCTCTGATTCTTACTTTGAGCATCGCTTCCTGGCTCCAGTGCAGGTCCCTCACCCTCCTGACACAGACCCTTCATCCCGCTGGCACAGACTTACTAGCTTCCACCACTGACCTTTGGGCCTTCCCAGCGCAGAGCTGTGACACAGGCCTGCATGAGACACTGTTGTGGGCTCCTGGCCTCCAGTCGGACCCATGGGAGGCTTGTTATGGGCTGCAGGTCTTCAGCTGGACTCACGCAGGAGATCAGTGTGGGATTCAGGCCCTCAGCTGGATTCCTGGTCTGTCATGTGTGGACAGACTTCCTGCGTTCTCCTGTACATGACTCTTTGGGTGACTGCTATAAAATAACCCCGTAGATGACGTGCCCTGTGTTGTACTGTTCCCCTTGCAAACCCCAAAGTACAACACATGTGCGCACATGTGTTAGAAAATTTGGAAAAGCACTGCATCAGTGCTAAACACACACAGACTTCTTTTCCTTGTCATTTTTCCCTAACAAGACAGTATAACAACCGCTTTCAGCTGGGCTTGGTGGCGCACACCTGTAATCCCAGCACACGGGAGGCTGAGGCAGGAGGATCATTGCAAGTTCAAGACTAGCCTGGGCTACAAAGTGAGCGCAAGGCCAGCCTGAACTGCATAGCGAGACCCTGTCTCAAATAGACCAAAAAAAAAAAAAAAAAAAAAGAATTTGAGTGACATGGTTGGGACAAAATCCAGGGCTTTGCAAATAATGGACAACCGCTGTCACCAAACTGTACCACTAGCCATAACCACTAGATTTCAGCTTCAACAGTTCTTCATCACATCAAGTGACGCATTTTCAGGAACTGCTTTCAAGAGTTGCCTGATAATTTGAATGAATAAAAAACACATTGTCCTGAGCATTGGAGAAGTCTCATCCATAAGTCACATATCTGACACCTAATGCCATACCCCACAACCAAAGCCACTGTAGTGAGGTCCCCTGACAAAGAATCTTTGGTTTGAGTCACTTGAGCTCAGTTTCCCCCTTCTCGGTGACTGGAAAAGGCGGGGAAGGTAGTATATAGTAGATCGCTTCATTCACACAACTAACAGTTTTTGAGCCAGGCGTGGTTGTACACACCTGTAACCCCAGCACTAAGGAGGCTGAGGCAGGAAGATCGCTATGAGTTCAAGGTCATCTTGGGCTACATAGCAATTTCAAGGCCAGCCTGAACTACACAAAGAGACCCTGTCTCACAGAATTTTTTTTTTTTAATTGAACGACTAGTATGTCTCAGGCATTGTTCTGAGCGCTAGGGGTAGCGCGTTGAAGTAAGACATACTCAGGAAGCTGACATTTTAGGCTGAAAAGACAGATAATAGGATAAATAAGAGAAGTACCTATAATGTGAGATAAGAACATGCACTGCATGGAAGCATCGTGATGTTTTACAGATGTTATTTACTACGTGGCTGCCAGACACTCCCGTGAGAGCCTGTCACAGACAGCGGAGGAACACTGACCACAGCTGCGACTTCACTGGGCTTCGACTGACAAGCAGATGCTGCTCTTCGGCCTGGCAGAGAAAGAGCAAGGTGTGGCCTTACTCCCTGTCCCTCGGGGGTGCACCATCTATGATTTCTGCACCAAATGGCTGCTGAGGTGACTGTAGGTTCCTATGGAAACATAGACGCCTTCTAGAAACTTCTGCAGAGCTTGCAGGCGTGCAGAAGCTCATCTCAGACAGACTCCAAAAAGGGCCCGGGGCCCTGGGACCAGAGGAGCCGGGAATATAGCTCAGTGGCACAAGTGCCTGCCTGGCAAGTGCAAGGCGCAGAGTTCAGTGCCCAGTACCAAAAAAAAAAAAAAAGGGCCAAAAAGGGCCGGACCTGCCTGGCCTTTCCGGAACTGAGACAGGCCAGGAAGACACACCTGCCCTTGGATGGCCCCTGATCAGAAAGTACGAAGGGAACTTTCCGGAAGGATGGGCCCACCTGGCTAGGACGCAAATCTAAATCTCGGAGCTCCAGGACCCCGTCTTTCATGCGACCCTCTGACAGAGGAGCTCAGTACAACAGTGAAGCGTCTCCTTAGCTCTCCTAGTGCTCTCCTCCTCCTGAAATCTTTCCAACAAACGCGTCTTTGCTGTCCCAGGGAATCTCTCCTATTGGTGTGTTTTCATACAAAGATCTCCCCTGAGGAAAGGAGAGCCACTTTTGATCCAATGGGCAAAAAGACCTAATTAAACAATACAGCCTGCAGGGCAGCAGGCTCCTCCACACCACACGGACACACCAGGGAGAAAATATTTCATCTGAGTGCCGAAAACTGACGCGAAGCAGCTTGAAACACACTCACCTCTGCCCACTAAGGGAAACCACATGTTCACGCCACCCCAGTGTCTGAGATGCAGCTAAAGGTCAGCCCGCGTGTGCAGACGGCGGAGGCTTGCCTGGGGCAGGGGTTTGGGCTACAGTGGGACAACTGCTCCAACCCAGCACCATGGGAGTTGGTATGACGGCCACCCCACCCTAGGGCGGGCACGCCTGTGATCCCAGCACTCGGGAGGCTGAGGCAGGAGGGTCATCGTGAGTTCGAGACCAGCCTGGGCTACAAAGTGAGCTCAAGGCCAGCCTGAACTGCATAGCGAGACCTTGCCTCAAAAAGACAGCAACAAAAAGCAAACACCACTTCCCTGCGCTGGGCATCTTCATCTCCAGGAAGGAGTCTGGGGCGTCGCCCACCATCCCGGCTGTGTCCGGTGCTGTCCCCAGCAGCCCAGCCGCCCGTCTCAGGCTGGGAGGTCTGCAATGTGACTTCTTCCAGTGCTGTGGCCCCAGCTGCTGCTCTCAGCCCAGGCCTCCTAGAAAGGACAGACGGGAAAAGACGTCAAAGTCTCGCTGAAAGGGAAGTCACATCTAGACAGCCTTTCTCAGGATGAGAAGGAAGCAGCAGTCCTGTGCGCAGAAGAAGGAGCCGCTGTGCAGAGCTGAGTCCTGTGGGCGAGGAAGCCGCCCCTTCTAGGCACCCGGGCTTGGCACAATGTGTGGACAACGCAGTCCTGGGCCCACTCTTGAGTGGCAGGTGTCAAAGGAGCCCTGGTGAGCCCGGCGTGGTGGCACACACCTGTAATCCCAGCACTCAGGAGGCTGAGGCAGGGGCACTGTTTCGAGTTCAAGACCAGCCTGAACTGCACAGAGAGACCCTGTCTAAAAAAGACAAAAAAAAAAAAAGTCTCACACAGTGGCAACTTCGGCCCCCTCCTCTGTCCTCTTCACTCCCCAGAGCCAGGCCCCCAGGACTGTTCCTGGTTTGGGGTCCCCTCCATCCGGTAGAGATGGGACATCCCCCTAGGTAGAGGTAGAAAGGGCTCCTGCTCAGCTTGTGTGAAGCCCAGGATGCAAAAAATGAGGAAGGGGGAGGGAAAGGAGAGGGGGGGAGCAAAGAAGGAGACGGAGAGAAGGAGGGGAGAAAGAAGAGGAACATGAGGGAGAAAAGAATTTGTGAACCGAAAAAGAGGAAGTTGTACCATTTTTTTAAATGCCTTTGATCCTCAGGAGGATGAAGCAGGAGCATCTCCATGAGTTTGAGGTCAGCCTGACCTTGTGTCAAGAAGAATGGCTTTGATCAATAAAATTAATTATTGGATCTTTGCAAAGCTTAACAAAATTAAGACAGATCATTGGCAAGAATAATGTAATACACACAGCATCAAGAACAGGGCGGCTGGGGGAGCACAGGAGTGTGGGGGGATGCTGGCTGAGCATGTGAGAGGTGAGCTCCAGTCCCTGATCCACTATAGCAAATAAATAAGCATGGAGACAGAATTAGACTCATGGTGTCTCTGGTTACTTTTCTCTCATTGCTGAGACAAGATGCCCAACGTCCAAAGTTAAGGAAGGAAAGGTTTATTCAGCTCACAGTTCGTGGAGGTTTCAGTCCCTCCTCGGCTGGCTCCAAGGCAGAGCGGCACATGGCAGAGGGCGACGGTTCATGGTGGTGGAAGACAGCAAAAGCAGCGAGAGCAAAAAGGGAGGAGCTGGGGCAGGGGACATAGCTCAGGGGAATAAGCACCTGCCTGGCAAGGGCGAGGTCCTGAGTTCGATTCCCAGTACCAACAAAAAAAAAAGGGGGAGGAGTGGCAGAGAGTAAGCCTCTTTCCTGCCTTACGTTAAACCGTAACATTTGGGGTAGCTTTTCTTCTTCCCTGTGTTGCTGTGGGGATCCAGGACCTTCAGAGCAATCTTTCAGGGGCTGAAACTCGCAATCCTCCTGCCTTAGCCTCCAGAATACTGGGATTGTAGTTCTGCACCCTTGTACCTGGTTTGGTGTTTTAAATTTTAAGGCACTATTATGTGCAGCTGCACATTCTTTGACATAAGAATCTACTTTTGGCTTGGTGTGGTGGTGTGTGCCTGTAATCCCAGCACTCTGGGAGGCTGAGGCAGGAAGACTGTAAATTCAAACCCAGCCTGGGCAATTTATGAGATTTAGAGACACCTGGGGCTGGTAATGGAGCTCAGTGTGAAGCTCCTGAGTTCAATTGTCGGTACCACACGCACACAAGAAAAAGCTGATTTTTGTTGTTGTTTTTTGAAACAGGGTCTCACTACATAGTCCAGGCTGACCCTGAACTCAATGTGTAAGCCTGGCGTGGTGGTGTACACCTTTAGTCCCACCATTTGGGGGTTGGGGATATAGCTCAGTGGCATAAGCACCTGCCTAGCGAGTACAAGGTCCTGAGTTCAATCCCTGGTACTGTAAAAAAAAAACCCACCACTTGGGAGACTGAAGCAGGACAATTGTTGAGAGTTTGAGACCAGCCTGAGCTACAAAGTGAGCTCAAGGTCAGCCTGAACTGCATTGCCAGACACTATCTCTAAAAAGAGGCCCTTCCCCCAAAAAGGAACTCATTGTGTAGCTGAGGATGGACTCAAACGTGTGGTGATCCACCTGCCTCAGCCTCCTTAGTGCTAGGATTAGAGGGGTGTGCCAGGCAATGCCTGGATAAATATCAGCCTTTTGGGCTGGGTGTGATGGTGCATTCCCGTAATCCTAGCACTTGGGCGGCTGAGGCAGGAGGATTACAACCAATTCAAGGCCAGTTTGAACTACGTAGCAAGATGAACCCCCCCATCCAAACAGGCTGATTTTTAGTATTTTTGTTGGGCCCGGCTCATGCAGAGCACTTGCTTAGCATGTGGACAGCCTGGGCCCCCTCCCCAGTATGGCAAAAATTTTTTTCTTTAGATTTTTAAATTTAATTTAATTTAATTTTTAAATTAAAAAAAATTTTTTTCTTTTTTTTTTTGTGGTACTGGGGATTGAACTCAGGACCCTGCGCTTGCTAGGCAAGCGCTTATTCCACTGAGCTATATCCCCAGCCCTTTTTTCTGTTTTTTAGACAGCTTTTCCTCTTTTATTTTTATTTTATTTTATTTTATTTTGGTCTTTTTTTGAGACAAGGTCTCACTATGCAGTTTAGACTGGGCTTGAGCTCACTTCGTAGCCCAGGTTGATCTCAAACTCATAGTAATCCTCCTGCCTCAGCCTCCTGAGTGCTGGGATTACAGGCATGCGCCACCACACCCGGCTTAGATTTTTATTTTTTAATTCACTTTCAGGCTTGAGAAAGTTGCTGCCTGGACATTGATAGCAGTTTCTTCACAGCCCGGAGATAAGACCCAGTCTTTGTGTAGGGCTTCCTCCAGGCTGAACATATTCCGTCAGCACATTCAGCCCTCTTGACAGTTTGAACCGGAATCTGCTAGCACATCACTCTGCCCATTTTCTAGCCAGTAAAACTGAGGTGGGGAAAGGCTGCCCAGGATCAAGTATTCAAGGAGCAGCATTAAATTGCAATGGAGAGAGGCTCTGTTTGTTCAGGGTATCAAAAATCACACTGCACCATTGAGAATCTTACCTACTTGGATGAGGAGCCCCTTAATTCTACCCTGATGAAGAGCTGGTCTCCCCAGTCTTCCTTAGCAAGAGTTTACAGTAACAAAACACCCAGTGCCCTCAAGAAAGAGGATAAAGGGTTTTACGAAACTGGGGAGCAGCTGCTAGGGCAAAGTTTACCTACCTGCACATCTGCAGAAAAGCCTTTCACTGTACTGAGTCACCAGGTCACCAAAAATGTTGAAGGCCACCAACATTTTTTTTTTAATTGTCTTTTGGAGACAGGGTCTGGCTATGCAGTTCAGGCTGGCCTTGAGCTCACTTTATAGCCCAGCCTGGTCTCGAACTTGCAAAGATCCTCCTGCCTCAGCCTCCCGAGTACTGGGATTACAAGGGTGCACTACAATGCCTGGCCGAGGGCCAACATTATCTTTTTTTTTTTTCCTCAAGACCTGGTCTCACTAGTGCAAGCTGGCCTCTAACTCAGTGACTCTTCTGCCTCAGCCTCCCGAGCGCTGGTATTACAGGCATGTACCACCAAGGCCAACTCTTATTTTACAAAATTCCTTCTTTCTCCCTTCTCTCTGCATGCTCTCCCCACCACCAAAAAGACCCACTAAACCTTAATCCACTCAAAAGACCTTGGGACACCATATTTGCATTCCAAGGAACAGTAGCGGGAGGGGGGGTTGGCGGGCATGGGCGCTCAGAGGCCTCAGCCTCCCGAGGCGCCTCGCTGGTCCGTGGCGTGGGAGGGATCTGTGGCCCAGTCTGGTGACGGGAGCAGTGCTGGTCCCCGATTGTCCTCGTCCCCCGCCTCCCTTTGTGTGTGGCCATTCATGAAATACCTGCTGCCCTCCCCAAGCCTTCAGAACGCCGCCCTGGCAACGGAAAGCAGAAGAGACGCTGGAGAGAAATCTGAGCTGTTCCCAGTAGCTTTGGAGAACTGGATTTCTGACAAGCAGTTCACTGCTTTCTGTGCAGGGCCTGTATGTCCCTTTAGAAGAGGTACGAAAAACAAAATTGTCATGCCTCTGGGAATCCCTGACTCCAGTGGCTCTGTAGTAACTAAACTTTTGTGTGGGCAGAAAAAAAATTTTTTTTCACCTGTTTGTTTTCTTGTTCTTCTTTTTGGTTCCGAGAACTGAACTTATGATTTTGGGCTACAGCTAGGCACTCAGGCCCCTGAGCCATAACCCCAGTTTGTCCCTGTTTGGTCATCTTTTGTTTTTGATGGTACTCGGGATTGGACCCAGGGCCTTCACACTGCGCTGCAGCCTCTGACTTCTTTTTTTTAATCTTATTTTCCTTTTATTTTGAGATAGAGCCTTGCTAAATGGCTGAGGCTGGACTTGAATTTGCAGTCCTCCTGCCTCAGCCTGCCAGAGTGCTAGGATTCCAGGTGTGCACCACCACGCCCAGAAAGTGTTTCTTTTATAAAGGCTCTCAGAAGTGTGGTGCAGGTGACTGACAACAGATAAACATTTCTTCGTTGCTACTGCTGTTTTGCTATGCAGGGGATCCCGGGCCTCCCACAAACTTGGCCAGGGCTCCTCCACTGAGCGCTTTTACTGTGTTGTTTTAAGATATTTGACACTTCCGGCTCCTTCGGGAATCCTGTTGCTAGTGTGGGGCTTCTGTCTGACTTTCCAAAGTCTTTATGATCCAGGAGAATTGGTGGTAAATGTGAAATCAGCCGGGAAGGAGGCAGAGGTTAGGATACTGCTTCCGCTTACAGTTTCACTTTCCGGGGAACATGCATTTAGCAACTGGTCACTGAATTAGACTGCTCCCTCCACTTGCTTTTTGAAGAACTGCCTTAAACCCCTCACCTATGTGTGTACGGGATCCTGGCTTTGAACAAGAGAGTAATGAACTTTTATAAAGTTCTATCTACCAAGACAAGTCAGTGTGATTGATTCATTAATTAGTAGAAGCCGTTCTGCAGTATTGCCTCGCGTTAATCACAATTCATGCAAAATTCACCCAATTAGTCCTCAGATGTAGGTTTGACAAACTATCCTTTCTTCAGGGACCACGGTCAATTTTAATAACCCTGGCTGGATAAATCATTAATGTGCAGCCTGAAATGCTCAGGGCTGGAGGGAATTCCAAAAAGTATAACAGACCCGATCTGGCAAAGCTGGGAACCACAGAAAATGGAGACCAAGAGGCCGGGAGAAGCAGAGGACCAGATCAGAACAATCTGGGGTCGTCTCATCTCTGCTGCCCTATGCACTAAAGGAACTGATTTTAATCTGCAAATACAAAGCCCCAACGCCTGAGCAGGAAACTCAGCTCCCGCAACACAGTCTTTTAGCTGAAAATACCCAATGCCTGTTCAGGACCAAGCCGGGTGTGGTGGCGCGTGCCTGTAATCCCAGCACTTGGGAGGCTGAGGCAGGAGGATCACTGCGCGTTCAAGACCAGCCTGAGCTACAAAGTGAGCTCAAGACCAGCCTGAGCTGCATAGCGAGACCCTGTCTCAAAGACAGAAAAAAAAAAAAAAAAAAGGACCAGAACCAACGGGTGCACCAGCAGACTCCTAGTCATTTGGACTCCTGGACACTCCCTGCTGGGTGCTCGAAAGCTACACTTGCAAAATCCTACCTACTTAACTACCTTACCCCCTCCCCCCCAGTCCTGTCTTTTTGTACAGATAAGGAACCTGGAGCCATTGGGGTTAACTGTAAAATTATATGGCAAATCCAGCACCAGAACCCAACTACCCTGAAGCCAGCTAAATAGCTTCTCTCAACCTGCTCAGCTCTTTGTATAATTAAAGAGGTGGAATGAACAAAATTGTATGGTTTCCAGTCCTAAACTATCGTGGGTTTAGGGTCTCGATTCCAAGTCTACGATCTCAGTAACCTGTCTTTGCCTAAGTGTCTGTGTCTGTATAAACGTACGTACATATACACATATATGTAAAACTACCATGCAATGGGAAGATGTATAGGCATAGTGGCTTTTTTTGGGTTTTGCTTGTTTGGCTTGGGGTTTGTTTTTTTGTTTGTTTGTTTGTTTGTTTGAGATGAGGCCTCACTATGTAGCCCAGGCTGGCCTGGAACTGGCAACGGATCTCCTGCCTCAGCCTCCCGAACCCGGGGATTACAGGCGTGCGCCACCATGCCCAGCTCTCACAGTGGCTTTTGTTTGTTTGTTTTGCAGACCTAGGAATGGAACCCAGCGCCTTCTGGGCCAGCTGACTCTGCCGCTGAGCTCTACCCGCAAGCCAGTGCTCTGTAAGAACCAAGTCCCATAGTGCTAGCAGAAAGTTCTACAGGACCAAAGTTAAGTTTTACTGATTTCTCGGTGACTAAATCTTCTAAACATGTGTCTAATGGGTTCACTTCCTGTATCATGCAGTTATTTTTTATGGGAAAAAAGGGAGGGGCTCCACAATTCTGGAGATTTAAGATTCCTCACACTTGAGATAAAATGAAAATGATTACAGAGATATGGGGAAGTGGTGGGTTGCTTAAAACCCTACCTCCTCCTTTCTATTGCCAAGATTTAAATATCTCTAGATTGTGTTAGAAAAGAAAAAATGCTTAAGAATGGGCAAGCTGGAGTAACAAAGCACAGTGAATTTTCACAGCGGAGTTCCTGTCCTACAGATAATCCACCGCGGTGGGGTGGGCTTCCCGAACTATCTTGGGAGCCCAAGTGATTAATCAGAAGTGAAATCAGGAACGAGATTCAGGGAGTTTTCAGAAAAGAGGCAGGAACGTTCCACCAGTTACTGGGGGGAACTCTTTCTCTTCTTGATTTGCCAGATGTTTTACAAAACGAACTATATTAAAAAAAAAAAAACACCTACGAAGTTCTTTGGAGTATTAATGAGCTATTAGATAGTTAAGTTATTAAAAGAAGAGAGAGATTTGTCTTAGACTTGGAAAATCTGTGTGTGACCACGCAGTAAAAAACAAAGGAAATCTCCACGCTAGGCCCAGGAGTACTTTGAAGACAAGTCTTGGAAGTGAGTTGCCTGCTTCCTTCACTGTGAAACCCTCATTCGAGCTCTCAGCAGTCAGCCTGCTGCAGTTCACCATCAAGAAGTGAAAACCTGGAGCGCAGCAATCTCTGCGAATCATGCCCCGCATCTGCCCACGGGTCCTCCCTCGCTCAGCATTCAAAACAGAAAGCAGGTTCTCGTGGGGCTTTAGATGCCGCTGAACCGGAATGCTACCTTTTAGGACGAATTTACAGAGTGATTGAACTTAGCTGAACTTTTACCTTTTGTTTTGAAGTCCCTGGGGAAGTTGATAAAAGTTATGATTGATTTTTTTTTTTGTTTTGTTTTTTGGCGAGGGACATTCCAAAAAAGAAAGCAAAGGTCATACAGAACAACTCGATTTTTAATTCAGTTCTGGGAGGGTTTTTCTGCAGGAAAGGGTACTTAAACATGTTCAGAGTCTTTGGATTTTTTTATACTCAGTACATAGTCCCCCACCCCCTTCGGTATCTCACAACAAACACACGAGTGTAAACCTGGGTAACTGAAAACAAAATATACAGCCTTAAAAATACTCTGAACTATAATCACATTAAAATGTATTTCCATTATTATTATTCTTTTTAAGTCAGAATGTAGTACAAAGTTTATGAGAAGACGGGTTTCCTCAGGGCTATCCAAAACTCCAGAGCCATGGTCATCAAATTCATTCCACAGTCAGATCAATGGAGCTGGGCCGTTGATTTCCAAGAAGAAACTGCAGCGTCTGAAAAGCAGATTCTCAGTTCCGGGTTACAACTTCCTGTATGCTTAACTGCCTGACTTCCTTACTCATCCGTGCCTAAACTTGTTTCCATCTTTGCTTTTCGCGGTACCAGTGGATGGTGCAGTGAGGATCACACCTCTGACGGGGAGCAGACCCGGGCGGGAGACACACCTTTATTCTGTCTGCGCCTCCCGCCTCCAACTCCACCT
>PVLD010027534.1:0-20635 GCA_004027595.1 Dinomys branickii | reverse complement strand
ACCTTCACCTTTGTTACTCAGGTTACACAGATGATGGCCCTTTTGATCAGTTCGTTTTTTCTCCTCCCTCATCTCCGTTGCCCTACCACTCAATCAGTCATCTTCCCTGTGATAATAACTGTACTCCTGGGTTTATCTATATCCTTGGACTCTCACCTTGGGAAGAGATATAGCTGCCTCAGACTATACTATAACATACGGGGGTGTATACAAACTTGATAACTGATACATTTTTAATTACTGTAAACAAATCGAGCCTGTTATCTCCTTTTCTCTATCCTAGGAGGGAGATATAGACAGAGACAGAAAGAACAAACAGAATGTCAAGAATGCGTAGTTCATACTACTACTGCACAAGTGTCCCATGAGAGGCAGGAAAACACAGACACGCCCTTTGCTACGCCGTGAGTCTTACTTTCACAGCGCCTTCCCGCCCCATCACACACCCAGAAGGTGCTCACAGGGCCCTGTGGAGCACAGACACAGCGCTCTGAGTCCTGACCTCCTTCCTACCACTTTTCAGGGCCCTCCTGTCTACCCCAGACCTCAGCCCCGCCGGCAGTCTCTACTTCGTGTTCTCTCTCTCATCCCTCAGCTCTTATTTTCCTCTCCTCTCTCCTTCCTCTTTCTCTTGCTATTTCTTCAGGGAAGCATTTGTCCTTTTGTTACAGGATCAAACAAAAATAATGATAAATCTTCATCAAGGAAAGACATGGCTTTTGAATAAAATTGAAACATAAATGAGAGTAAGCATAAATCATCACTATTGACTTCCTGCATCCTTGAGAGATGTGCTGCTACTGCCCTAAGAGTCCTAAGGCTCAATACATTTCCCCATCTTCTCTGTAATGGTATTTTTTCTTTAGGTATAATTACAGTAACTCAAAATAACACCTTTCAAAATTTAAAAATGGATGCCCAAAGAAATGATTAATAAATTATGGGAGATGCCCTTAAGAATTAACTAAAAATCAGTACATAATTACCTTAAAGATCAAGATACTGGCTGAGTGGCCCTCTCTGAAATGCTTGGGGCCAACAGTGCTTTAGATTTTGCACCTTTCCTACATTTTGGAATATCTGCACAGACATGATGTGATAACCTGGAGATGAGACCCAGGCCTAAACATGAGATTCTTTCATGCTTTATATATACCTTGTCTGAAGATAATTTAATACTTCTGTTTCAAATGTGATCTGTCACATGCAGTCAAGTGTGGAACCGTCTACTTGTGGCATCACGCTGACATCAAAAACCATTGGATTTTGGAGCATTTCATATTTCAGAACGCTCCCCCTATAATGTATTTCAGTGCACGGCTAAGAAAATAAGAGGCACGCTCTAGAAATGACAGGGCATAGAGCTTCAACTTACACTGTGACACTGACATTTTACTTATTAGCATTTCTCCCAATTTTTATCAGTATACATTTGTGACACAGAGGAATACACTCACTGTGGGGAGTTGGTACATACACATAGCATATTTTAATCCCCTTCCTTCCTTCACTCCAGCCCTATATGCCCTCCCCATCTATGTAAGTTAGCCTTCTTTCCAGTATAAGTTAGGATGTAACTTTAAGATACTGTGGTTAAAAGTGAGTGACAATATAGTATGACTTTTATTGTGAAACCATGACTACTGTGAAGCTGATTCAGTTCAGTAATTTCACACATGCCAGGCATGGTGGCACGTACCTGTAATCCCAGCACTTGGGATGCTGAAGCAGGAGGATCACTGTGAGTCTGTGGCCAGCATGGGATACAAGTTTAAGGCCAGCCTGAACTACATAGCAAGACCCTGTCTCTCAAAAAATTTTTTTAAAATTACACACCTGATTTATTTATTTATTTTTGGTATAAACATGATAAGCCCCAGATTTGAAATTTCAGAGGAGAGTACCTAGAATTATAGAAATTTTAACCTGTGCAACAGCTCTAACTGGAGAAAGTTACACAGAATGGCTGTGTTGTCTATAAACTAGACTTACAACATTTTTTATGTATCCAACATTTACTACCATTAATTGCAAACTGAGTGTGGTAAAAACAAATGAATTTAAGATTTATTTCTCCCAAAGAATTCTACAATCTATATCCACTTCAAAATTATAATAAACTATGCTTTTAAAAGCAGTATTACATATTAAAAGTAATTTCAAGTTATCTTACAAATTTCTAGAGTAAAAATATTGCACTGTAAATGTCTGGTGTAAATGTCAAGAAGTGTGGAAACTACTGCAAATATGAAAAGTAAAAAAGAAAATTTGTTTTGAATACTGGAGATTGAACCCAGGGTCTTTGCACTGATTTATTTCCCCATCCCCTTTTATTCTGAGATAGGGTCTTGCTAAGTCACTAAGGGCAAATTAGTCTACCTCAGTCCCCACAGAGTGCCAGGTCACAAGTGTGCATGACAATGCCCAGTTCAAATTCTAACAGTAAAACAGAGTAGAATGGCTAGGGAGATTGAGATCAATGAGCCTCAATTCCCGGTAGGCTGATATTTTCCACAAGTAAAATTGGAGCTCTAGTATTATTTTATTTTATTGCTTTTGTTCAATTCTGCACTCAGTATCATACATAAATTACTATCCATTACTTACCCAAAAATCTAGTTTTAGAAAAACAAATACATCAAGTTGCCATGATTACACTAAGAAGTAAAATAAAAATTTAATGGCCCCCTTTCTATCAAAGGGGTACAATTTTTAAATGAGCCATATATGGAAAGGACTGAAAAAGAAATACTGATATATTGTCATTATCAGTCACAGTAACAATTTTTCCAACATTTACTGACCATTTACTATGGCAGGAAACTATTTATGACATTTGATGATATCTCATTTAATTCTTTCAACCATTGTGTAATTCTTTATACCAATACCTAATTTTTTAGACAAGAAAAGTGAAACCTATAGAGGTTACGTACCACCCAAAGGCACATACAACATGCTCCCAATTAGCGAAAGGTCACTGATTCTACAATACATAAAAAATAAGGATCAGTCTTCCGTGACTATAGCACAATATTTGCCCAAATACACTCACCAGAACACACAGAATAGGGAAGAGGAAAACATTAAGAAAGTCCAAGAGAAGAAAATATTAATGATAATATAGTTATACCTAAGCATAAAAAGAATATAAAAGGGTTGTCTGTAGAATTCAGGCTGTAGGAGGCAATGAAACAAAACACATTCAAAGAATTAAATCATAAGATTCTAAAACAAGGATCTTAAATTATGCTTATTGGTTTTCAAATACAGTCAGCCCTTCATATCCATGGACTCCATATCTGTGGATTCAGACCGTCGTCAGTTGGAGCTGTTTGAGAAGGAGCTATGCCTGTTCTGCAAATGTGCAGACTTCTTTCTCTTGTCATCTCTTTAAACAACACAGCGTAAAAATTGTTGGGAGTCATTGGAGTTGGTTAGCAGTCAAGCTACTTCAGTATTGAAAAAGGCATCCTGCCGGACAACTACAGTCGTTAGTCGCTAGGCAACATTACCTGCCTATGATACTAACTTTGCAAGTGTATAAAAAACAACACCCCTACTGTTGAAGTCAGTCCTCCTGCTCATCAGGCAATAGGTGACTCCACCTGACCCTGGCTTTTGTCTCTTGTCTTCATTTTCAGTATCCTCTCGCCATTTTCTCCCGGGGAACACGGAGAGACCACCGATTTCCACAAAAAATTATAATTAAATTAATCACACAAAATTCACACTGTACTAGGTATTAGTAGTCTAAAAGTGGAAAGTATAAGGGAGGGTATTTAGAGATGATGTGTAAGCACTATGCCATTTACACAGGGACTGGAATATCAGCAGATTCTAGAACGCTTAGGAACCTGAGAACCAATCCCCTGGGGCACTGAGAGACAACTGTACTCGTACAACTGTATGACTGACTTGCTATGGGATGACTTACTTTTCCCTCATAAATGTGCAACTATCATACAAATTTAAGAGTTTTTTTTATTAAAAGCAGTAAAAATTACACCAAAGCGTACCAGTTATGGTAAATTTGTTTATTCCTATGAACATCAGTCCAGCTTACATTTGTTGTTGTCAATTAACAAAGCAGCACTTCCTATTTTCTACAGTGATGCTGTAAATGTAGGCATAGCAAAGTGTTCCACGTTACACGGAAGGGAACCAAGGTACTCAGAGGCGGCTGGCCTAAGTGACAGTTCCACCTTCTTACTCCAAGTTCAGGGTCTCTCTGCCAAACTATACTGCCTCTTAGAAGTTAAAGCTTTATTAAAGTAGCAGAATTTATCAATAGAAAGCAGGAGATAGCCAGGCCCGGTGGCACACACCTGTAATGCCAACACTCAAGAGGCTGAGGCAGGAGGATTGCCATGAGTTCAGGGCCAACCTGGGCAACATAAGCAAGCTCAAGGCCAGCCTGAACTACATAATGAGACCCTGGCTCAAAAAAAAAGGAAGCAAGCAAGCAAGACCTGATTGACTGTGACTCACAAATAAACATATTCATGCTAAAATGAAGTATTCTAACACCTGCTTTGTGGCCAGTACTTACTAGGTACCAGATCTACAAACATGAAAAGGTTTTTACGGAGCTTACATTGTAGTTGGGGAAATAAATATATAAGCTGATGTTATGGTTGATACGCTGTGTGAACTTGGGAAGTCTAGAGGTTTGGCCCAGTGACTCAGCTGAAGCCAGGGTGCTTGGTCTGTTCACATCCTGAGCCTGTGGAAGAGGAGGGCATGGAGACTGTGTGAGAGCTACATGCCCCCTGGGTGGGCGTAGCCTGTTTACAACGTAAGTGAAGGAAAGAGGCTGCTTGCCGGCCACTCCTCCCTTTTGCTCTTGTGGTTTTGGCTGTGCTCTGCTGCTGTGAATGTCTGCCCTCTGCCATGCGCCACTTGGAGCCAGCCAAGTGTGGAATGAAGTCTCCACAAACTGTAAGCTAAATAAACCTTTCCTTCCTTCATTTTGGCTGTTGGGTATTTTGTCCCAGCAAAGAGAGAAAAGTAACCAAGAAAGCTGATAATTCTTTCTAATAAAATGTAACCAAGTAAATTGCTAGCAGAGTTGGGCACTGTACTTGAGGAGAAAAGTCATAGTAGAGAACTACTCTCCAGTGTGTCAGAGTGGTATAAGCATCATGGCAGGCACCACGTACACTGTTCACAATGCAGCCAGTGTTATCAGGGGTGGTTGCATCTCACCTGAATATACAGTCCTAAGAGAAACCACAAACATTTCAGGGATGAAAGTGTCGGAAGGGAGGCAATAGATCTGCTCTGGCGCCACTAATTTGTCCAACACAGTGGTTCTCGTCCTAAGACTGTATGAGCGATAACAGAGAAGGGGAGGAAGTAGCTCTTGGTGAGAGTTGGGAACGATTTGCTGTAGAAAGAACAAAATCAACTGAATACTGAAGACACATATGCATATGCAGGACAAGAAGATAAACAGTGGGAACAGTGAAGGACCCTGATAATTCAAATAGCAGCAACATAGTTGCTAATAGTTATTAATAACATTTCTGTTACTGTCTATTCAGTAACAATTACTGATTGTCTATGATGAACCAACATTTTGCTATGTGTTTCTAAGTCAGTATAGTCTTTGCAATGTTTCTATATCCATGAAGAGGTAAATACTATTATTGTTATGCCCACTTTACAAATGAGAAAACTAAGATGTAGCTCAAAGCAAACTGTCCTAAGAATTCAAATTCATTAGTCTTATTCTGGAAGACAGTGTTCACAACAATGATACAGAATTCCATATATTGGATTTTGACAACGATTTAATATGCTAATTTGAAAAATATCACTTTAGAGAAACTTTTACAAATTTATGGACTTAATACATAAAATCTTAAAGAAGGTTGCCTGACCTCAACCTTTCACTGCCATTGTTTTTGTTCACTTACCAATAAAATTAGTCTACTTCAGCCCTGCTGACAGATTTTAAAATGTAAATGCTTTCAATACCTTTTAAAAAGTGATGGCTTTCAACATCTTTTTCTAGCTCAAGTGATCTCAAAACAGCAGCATATGTACATTTTGCCTGCCAATGAGTAAACTTTTCAGTCCAGCAAGTCTAGCCCAGCTCTGTGGCACTACTGAAACCACAAGTATGCACAGTACCGTGGAATGACTGCCTCTCCATCTCCTTTAGCTGTACCTGCCCCACTGGCTCCCTTGTCTCTGCCTTCAAACAGCATGCATCTCCCACATCTGGGCCTTGAAACGCTGTAAACCACCCACAAGGTCCCACTGCATCTCATAACTATATTCAATTTCTTCCTGGCCTTTATGGCAAACACCAAAAGGAAAGGCTTAATAAACTACGAAACAATGAAATGAGCTCCAGAGTCCAGACATGGAATCTCTAGCTTGTTGCTAACAAGCTATTTGACCTTAAGAAATTTACTTTTAAGTGATGGGTCTCGGTTTTCCAATGAGTAAAATCAAACGTTGGCTAATATGGACTCAAAGGTCCGCGTAGTCATTTAACCAATGAAGAAATACACGTACCTACAGTAGGCACTCGGCTGTGACAGAACTTAGACACAATGTCATGACCAATTACATTATAATGCTATTGACAACAGACATAACTTAATAAATTATACTACTGTCCATGGGGGAAGCAGACACTGTGAGAACACACAGGCAACACAACCCTAGTGGAACTTTTCCTCATTTAAGTTTCAGTTCTAAAAATCCAAATATTCTCTACTAGAGCTATATTTTTATTTCAAGATATCCTTAAAATGTTTTTTTACTATATAAATAAGGAACCTGTGTGAGAAAACATACTCACTGTTGGAAAAGACAAAAAAATTCTATGCTACTTTTTACTTCAGTGCAATTTAAAACAAGGTATGCATTGAAAGCAGTAATTCTTTTTAGAAGGCTCATTCTGCTTCACACCAAATCGGACTATGTATATCACCAAATGAGTCTAGTATTACAGTTATGGAGAGTGCTTTAAAATTACACATCAAAGAAACAGTTCTGTTAAAATCTTTCTTAATGAGAACTGCATTAGCCAGAGTTGCTGTCAGAATAACAGCTTAGTTGAACTGCTCATTCTACAGACTTACATAATTTCACAGACATATGTACATTAGAGAGGAGCATAATAAACCCTAATTCTACAAATATTTTACTAGACTGAATGTGAGATTAAAGTGTAGGCACAATGCATGAAAACTGACCCTGTAATTACTACTTGAGCAATCTTCCCACCAAGACTGCAGGCGAAACTGCTGTCAGCTGCAGCTAACCTGCGGCAGCACATTACTGAACAAGAGCACGGGTGCCGCTCCAGCTGCCACTGTGAACTGATCTCTTGTAAAAACATCTTGAGCTCTAATGCAATGCTCAAACAGGAGGTTAAAATCAATAGTACACAATAAATAAAATAAAAGGATCTGCCTTTAAAACAAGGATATTTAGGATTCTCGAAAAGGAAAAGGTCCTTAGCCCTGAGATACCCTGTAACCAAAACAGACTTTCTAGTCCTGTCATTTGAAGGTGTCTCTCGAGTGTCACATCATTTAAGGTCCCACTTAAAAACTCATATTAAGGAGGACTATAGTAAACAAATCTTGCTAAATTTTATTTAGCTCTGATTTTCCCAACTCTGTTTAATCACAATCCCTTCCTTACCTAGTAATAAGCAACACTTACTGATGGTACACTATCAAGCACTAATCTATGTGCTCTACTAGATTATTTAGTCCTCACCAACCCTCCCAGGTGGTTGTTATTTCCCTGTTATACATGAGCACACTATGGCAGGAAAAAGTAAAATATCTTTCACAAATCACACAACTAGTAAGTGAGAGTAACGGTTAGGATTTGAACCCAGGATAGTCTGGCTCTGACTTCTCTTAACCTCAAGGCAAAAATGCTTCTGTGTAACATCTTTTAGAACCCAAGGAATTGATGTTCTCTGGAATTCTTGTTAGCAAATGCTAACATGTACATTTTATATCTATACCAAAAGGAAGAAAAACAATTACATAGGAAAAAAGTATGAGTAAATAGTTTAAGAAATCATTAACAGTTATCTTAGTTGTATTTTGCTACAGGACAATCAATGATTTCTTTCTTTTCTTTAAGATTTTTTAAAATTATCCAGCCTTTCTTCAAAAAATTAACATTGGTAGTTAACATCTACTATATGCAAAGTACAATGCTAAGTGCGCTCCCTCCATTAACTCATTAAATCTTTATCCCTTTGAAATAAGTACTATTATCTCCACTTTACAGACAAAAGGTGTCAGGGGTTCACAAACCATGGTCTATGAGGTCAAAACTATTTTCATAATATGACTAAAATGTTATTTTCTATTTTCACCGTCCTGACTTCTGCCCTGGTGGCAGAAAAGCGATGATGATAAAACTACTGTACCCTGACCCAAATCAAGGCAGTGCTGAACAAGAAATCACTCTGTTCTTCTCTCACAATTTTAAAAAGGTCAGTTTCACTCAAGGATCCCCTGGATGAAGCAGTAAAAAAATTAATCTTATTAAATCTTAACCCTGAGCATACAGCTCATCACTGTGCTGAGTGGTGACATGGAGCACATTTATGGGACTCTTGCTGCCTACTGAAGTAGGATGGTCACTTGGGAACAGGCGCTTAGAAAACTGAGCAGCAATCTGAGCCAAGTGCTTCTTTTCATAGAACACCATTATTACTTAAAAGAAGCAGCACCTAACCACATCCACGTGATTGTTTACATTTGGGGTAGCACTTGGCAGACATTTTCTCCGAATAAATGAAGTGAGACTGTCACTTAAAGAAAAGTAACTGACACTGAATTTGTTGCCACTGATAACATTTGACCTTTCAAGCAAAAATTAGAGCTTTCAAAAACTTGTACCACCAGGAAGTTGACACCTTTCCACTATTTAAAGACTCTTCTGATGAGACTCACAGCAATACTAAAGGATGTGAGTAGTTTTCTTTAACTGCTTCAATGCATTCCTGCTGACTTGAACCACCCACCAGTGGTACGTGCATGACTGTCTCATTGGGTGGCACGTGGCAGTCATGTATGTACCACTGGTGGGAATGTGTTAAAACTTAGCGCAGGGTCAGTGCAGGGCAAAAATATCTAAAGGGAACTTTGCCATAAGCAAACTTGAAAAGGAGATGTTCCTGCCTTAAAAAAGCAAACAGGGGCGAGCCTTGTCTCTCTGAAAAGTGATGGGTGGATATGGAGCCTGAAATTACTGCAATGTTTCTGACCCCAAAATGTAGTCATCTTCACCATGAAAGTGATAGTGCAGAAGACAGAGAACACATGCAAGAAACTAAGTCACAGGCAACATAATTGTGCAGCTGAATTAAATTACTCCTGAACTGATCCTATCTCTGGACCGTGTGATATAACCTCTTAACTGCTGACACCAATTTGGGTTACGTATTTGTCACTTACAATATATGGACTTTCAAGATAAGGCATTTTGCTAAATTAATTTTCAAAATGAATATGAGTACAATATTCTTATAATTGAAGAAAAATTTTACTGTGAAAATCCACGTTGAGTTTATATAGTTTCATAAGAAATAGCATTATTTTGAATTACCTTTTCAGTGTTCTTGTATTTTTCCCATCCATTTAGCATTTTCAGCCACTTGGTAGTTCTTTCAATTTCCAGGTGCTTTTGCTAAAATAAAATTGAAATTCATTGTTATTGTTTGAGGCTTCCTTGCTTATGAATTACAAAAAAATATTCAAAGAGAACGTTGCTTTAAAAGTACTACCAAAAAAGTACTTCTGTATGTTGGATAATATTGCAGTGGCGTCAACAGTATTCCACAACTAAAGCTAAGAATCCTAGGGAATGCTCTACTTACGTAAAAAGATACACAAAGGTATGGCTTCGATTTTCTAAAACTTTAAAGCTAATGACTGGAAATCTTGAGTATTCTACACATAAAAAAGGAAATTTTAAAATACTCTGAAATAACTTTTACGAAGGAATAGAAACCCTTTCAAAATTCAACTCTTTTTCTTCCTTGTCTATTATGTCTTAAATCAGAGCTGGGGGTTAAGGATGTAGCTCAGCAGCACAGTGCCCGCCTGGTAAGCATAAAGCCCTAGTTCAATTCCTGGTATCAATTAAAAAACGAAACAAAAAAAAAAACACTAAATGAAAGCTGGCTTTTTAAAGGGAGAATTGGGTATTACTTCTTTATGGTATGGCTAATACATAACCAGCCCTATACTTGAGAAAAAATTATACAAAAGAGAGTAAGGCAGACTTGTGCCCTAAGAAGATTGGCTAGGCGCTCAGGGTAACCTACATGGAAAGTCAGTGCTATGGCAGATGCTCTAACACAGACAGGTAGGGTAACAGCAAGGTCACACGAGGACAGTCAAATCCCCACCCAGGGTGTCCAGGAACACAAGCTATAAATGAAGAATGAAAGATTTTAGGGTTTTTGTAAAGTGCAACATGGAAAAAGGACATTGTAGGCAGATGTGCAAGCTCGCATTTCTGAGATCATTTAGCATGCTGGGGGCTAATGGTGGCTCCAAAAGCCTTGAAAAAGGAAGTATCAGGAAATGAGGTTGAAAAAGTAGGCAAGGGTCTTGCATGTGACATGAAATTAAGGTCTCGGGCCAAGCTGGGTTATGGGAAGGTGAGACATGAAGTGCCAGCTCCTTTCTTTGGCTGTCAGGACAGAGTGGTTTTGCTAAGTGCTTGGGCTTGTAGTTACAGTAAACGTCTGAACAGAAAGCAATGGACACTAAACAACACAGCAGAAGGAAAACAGTCCTAGAGACACATCACATGCTCTAGAATACACACAGCATCCCACAGCTTCGTAAGGGTGTACGGCCACCTCTGCTTTAAGGCAGCAAAGGTGTGATGGGCACAAGGGTAAGCTCCAAGTGAGGTGCTCGGACTCCAGGGTCTGCGCCCTCAGCCGCCACAGCTTCTGTCTCTGGCTTTCACCCCACCTTCTACTCTAGTGCAGGCGACCACGGCTCCTGGACGAAAACAACTGCTCCTTGTTCGCTGGCTTTGATCCGGCCTCAAATAGCAGGAATTATGGTGGCAGATGGGGTACACCTACCACCAATATTTTTACATCTATAAGAAACAAAATCGCCCTCGATTCCAGAATTTAGGAAAAGATTCTACTCTACAAGAATATTTTTGTAAAATTTTCCTTTTAGCTTTAGTCTTAAAACTCTTTTAACCCCATTTAAAGTTTTGATATGTTTTTCATACAAGAAGAGGGCTACTCATGAGCAAAATCCATTTGTCATAATTCCCACTTTTCAAAAGGCTAAGCGTAGTCTCCATTATATTATTAGTGATAAAAAGCTACAGATGGTGCCAGAAATATGTTTAATTTTAAAGCTCAGTGGGGCACTGCAATCTAATTAATGTTTCTGCTAAATGTGACTTTACAGAAGGCCACCCCGTGAAAAATGAAGACTGATCTAAACTGCCATTTGGTATTTTTTCTGTCCTTCCTTCCCCTCCTAACTTCTTCAAAGCATAATCCCTTTTCCCACCAACAGGAAAACACCAAATAATTCAAGCCAACCCAACAGTATAATAATGTACACTTTGCCAGGAACAACCCTGCTGAGATCTAGCAGGTTTCTTGCTGTCTTTCATTTTTATGACTATGAATTATCAAAGAATCACTTTAGGAAGCAATCATTCTTCTTTTAAAGATACGCTTTTGTATTAGTGCATATCATACATATGGATTATTTTAAATGTTATACATTTTCACACTGCAAGGCAAAACACATACATAGATACAATTTTTAAAAAACGAGTGTGCTTTTCTTTCTCTTACATTTAAAAATTTACACTTGGAAAAACTCCCAGAGTATAGAATTTTTAAATTATCAGCAAATCAATCAAATTTAAATGTTAACTCCATAATGCTGTCATTTCAACCATACCCAACTTGAATGCACATGAAAGTCCTTTTCTCCCTATTCCTGAATCTCTAATTTATAAATTAAAATACATTTTCTAACCATACATGCTGAAACTAACTATTCTAAAAATTATCCTGAAGAAATAACTGAAAACATATTTGACAAACACAAAGTTAAATGCCCTAGGAAAACAGGCTAAGAAACATCAACGTGTCATAGACCCAACAGCACCAAGATGAAAAGTGGAATACAACAGCATATTAATGATCTTTACCGAAAGCGTTAACAGACTAAAACCCAACACATCCAACTCAGTTCCCCCAGCATGCTGTTACTGCCCTTCTGTCTGCTGCATGACATGAACTACAGCATCTGCGTGCACGCACTCCGTCAAATGGGAACGACGACAGCCGGGTCTCCCTTTCATCTGACTTCCCACACCCAGACTGCGCTCTGCCGGCCTCACCTTGTGCCTCATTTCCACCCTGTCCTCTGCCTTCACTCAGAAATCTGGCTGAAAGCAATGGCTCCTTACTGACATGCCTGTCTTCAACCTAGCCTTAACATGGTTACCATACTTTTTAAACACGTTCCACTTTAAATTCCTTTAGAGGCTATTCATTCTTTATACATAAAGTTTGAACTGTTAACATATACCAGTTTCACTGGTTGCTACTTTTATAATCTGGCTCTCCTGAACTATCTGTGACTCCCAACCCACAATGTATTTTCACGCCTCTTTTACCAGTGTTTGTTTTTTGTCTCCTGTCTCTCTTCACCATCATCTGGCAAAATCCCCATGCATGTTTTCAAGATCCAGATCAAACGTGCAGGGTCCAAAACCTCTCCCAAATAGCTCCAGGCTCCCAGCAAAACTAAGTAAACCCTCAGATTTAAGTGGCGTGCCTGAGAAACCAGCTAAGCTGGATCCAAATCTGCGCTCTGCCCCTTCCTATTTATTCTACTTGGGGCAAATTACTCAATTCTTCTGTACCGTCGTTGTCTCATCTAAAAATTGAGAATTACCACAACTATTGTTGTAGCACCCAACTCTTGTTTTCTAGCTGCCTATCTGTACAAATCACAGTATTATTAGCTTAGGGACTCTCTGGCCATAGGAGCCCTATCACAGTGGTTGTTACATAAGAAAGCTTAAACAAACTTTTAAAGAGTTTACATTTTAAAAAGTCAATTAAACATCATTATGAAATAATCAATAGTATACTGTAGTCCCTAGGTGAAAGATTGTGAAGGAGAATGAGTATGAATGGACTACAATCAGAATATTACTTTTGACAGCAATTTGGTCATTAGAATGTAGACATAATGGGAACTGAATTAAAAGTATCTCTTGCATAACAGAAATGGTATCATTCCACCAACATTTTTAAAAGTACTACCAAAGTCAGAACTACTAATTTTAGAAACCTATACAAAAGTGATTCTGTTAATTTTATATACAAACAAGTTACTTTTCTCTATTTTCACTTTTGGGGAGGGGTATTACTGGGAATTGAACCCAGTGTCTACACACTGAATTACATCTGCAGCCCTTTTTTTTTTAAGGCAGGGTCTCCTTAAGTTGCTACATTTTGCAGGTCCCTAGGCTGTGCTCGAACTAGGAATGCTCCTGCCTCAGCCTTCCAGATTGCTGCGGTTAAAGGTGTGTGCCATTATGAATGGCTATTTTCACTTTGAAATATTTTAAACCTATAGCAAAGTTGAAAGAGTAGTACACCACACAGTCACGTATGCGTCACCGAGATCCATCAGTTACTAACCTTTTGCACGATTTCATCTTTCTACATTTTTTGGGAGTTTGTGTGACTAATCCATTAGAAAATCACAGGCACAAACACTTCACCTCTACACATTCCCTCATACGTAGCACCTAAGAACAAAAATGTACTACACTAATCACAGTATCGTTATTATACTCAAAGACATTTTAGATTGATACATTATTCTCCTTAATGGTCTACATACCAAATTCCTTACTTATCCCACAATTTTTTTTTAATTTTGGCAGTACTGGGGATTGAATTTAGTGTCATATTGCAAGCATCCTACCACTGAGCTATATGTGCAGCCTCCAAAATATTTTTTATAGCTAATTTTTTGGGGGAGGAGGAGGGACTCAGGATCCTATTATGGGTCACTTATCATATTTTTTGAAATGTCTTAAGTTTCCTGTAATCTAACAATGCCTTTGGCTTTTTCTCTTTGCTGGTGTGGGGGGTGGGTGGGGAGGGTGGTGTGTGTGTGTGTGTGTGTGTGTGTGTGTGTGTGTGTGTGTGTGTGTGACAGAACCCAGACTCAGCTACATTACCAGCCCCTTTTAAATTTTTAAAGGTCCCATCAAGTTGCTCAGTTACCCAGACTGGGCTTGAACTTACAATCCTCCTGCCTCAGCCTCCCAGGGTACTGGGATTATAGGGAAGTGTCACCATGATACTGATGTTTTTGAAGAGTCCATACTATCTGCCTTTGTCTGATTGACTCCTCTATATCTGGGCAAGACTATTACTCATCGCTACTGTATCTTTCCTGCCACATCACGTCAGGGGCTGTGATACCAGTCTGCACCACTATCGATGATGCTATAGATTGATCCCTCAATAAAGGTGGTATTTGCCCAAATTCTCCATTAACAAAGACATTCCCTTTTATAACTAATAAGTAATCTGTGTGATGTACAGAGACATTGTATGTATCCTGTTCTTAACACTACTTCATGATTTCATCATCCACTGATATTATCTGCTTGGGACAATTATGACACTGATGATGGTAGAATGGTGTTTTTCCCTAATTCTATCATTCCTTTTCTATTACTAAGTAAAATTAAAAATCTATCCCTTTTAGCTCTTTTTCCTTTTCATTATCATAATGGGAGAATTACTTTTAAAAACTCAATGTATTACAAATCCATTACCATCTCATACTTTGAAACTTTAATGTTCCCAAGTTTGGCCAGACTGCCTATGCTCCAGTAGATTTCTCTCCTCCAAATGAGTCCTTCTGAATGTCTTCTCAGTCTTCCAACACTTCTTTGTTTTCTGGCATAGGTTGACCCCGGTCTACCTTATGCTTTTCTGTGTGAGGCCTGGAATCAGCCACTACTTTAAGAAACCACATTACTCAGTTTACTTCCTGACATGCAAAATTAAAAGCAAAAAAGTGTATCTAGCTCATAGTGTGTAGAGGTTTCAGTCCATAATCGGCTGGCTCCAAGGCACAGGGCACAGCAGACAGGCATTGCAAAGGAAAAACATTTTGTGGCAGGCAAAGATAACAAGGAACAAGGGCTGACCACAGCTCTTTCTATCCTTTTATCTTACCAGACCCCTCAGGGCAGGCAGCACTCACACCCTTAATCCTGGGGCCCTCAAGCCTAGCACTGCACCGTGAAGCGATCCCAGCATCACACATTCTAGAACCAGCCACCTCTGAAAAAGCCTCACCTATGACTGTATGAGACTTTGGTGGGACATCTAGACCCAACCCATAACACCATGGTTCTTTTTAGTGTAAGTGCTATTTAAAAACTAAGATTTGGGTATTAAATGTGTTCATTATTGTATTTTTATAAACTATCCAAAGGAGACCTTAGCATGAGAAAATTCTCTTCTCTCAAAATGTCAGAATAATACAGTGGTCTTAACTTCCCCACATATTCCCTCTGCTTCTATTACCTTCTATTACTGGTTTAAAAAACAGCATAATATCATGCCCCAGGAGCTGTTCTCAGGAAGAGACGAAATTTCTCCTTTAAGTTTATGAAACAAAAATCTATTGTTTTAAATTGATTTTGCCTCCAAGTCAACAGAACTCTATTAGGGCAAGGAGAGTGTAAGGATCAAAACAGAACTCATTATCTTCTTTTGTTAACCCAGGAATCCGAGACAATTATTTTGAACTCTGTGCAGTACCAAATGAACAGTACTAAGCGAGCATGAGTCCCTCTGAATGTCTCCTCAGCCTCCCAACATTGCTGCATTGCCCGCACGGCTTTTTCTTTGGTCCCACACTTCTGTCACTGGTTAGATGGCTAAGAATTCAAATAGTAAAAGTCATACACATGTACAATGCCTGATGATTAAGCATCCCTCTCTTCTAGAATAAGAAACTTTAAATTCACTCAAATGTAAGTATTTAGACGCTATTATGGACCCCTATTTGAATATGAGCGTGACACTGGGATATAATCAGTATACATTTGGTCTGTGCCCTGCTTCCTGGCTCTCTGAAAACCCCTGGGATCTCCCTTGGAATTATGGAAGAATCTAAGGTTCTAAGGTTCTACTCTCGGTAGGCTTCTGGATCTGCTCCATACCCTGTCTTCTGGAAAAGGAAGACTGAGGTAATGATCAATCCTGCCTACATCACAAAGCTTCATGAAAGTCCCTCAACTGTGGGGCTTGCAAAGCTCTGAGGCTGGTGAACTGCTGGGGCATGGCATACCCGAAGAGGGCCTGGTCCCTCCCTGTACCCTGCCCACTGCATCTTCCATTTGGCTGCTCCTCAACGTTTCCTCTGAATAATAACTAAGGGTTAGTAAAAAACACTTCAGTTCTGTAAGCCACTCTAGCTAACAATCAAATCTAAGGAGGGGGTACCCTGATTTACAGCCTATCAGTCCAAAACCATGGTGACAACCTGGGCCCTTCAACCTGTCTTTGGTATCTTGTGAGGTTATGCCCTTAACCTTTGGGATCTGTATTAATTCTGGTTAGTGTTAGAACTGAGCTAAATTATATAACACCCAGTCAGTCTCCACTGGGGAATTGCTTGGTGTACGGGGAAAATACAAATACTTCTTGGTGCTCAGAAGTGTTCTATGCCATGTGAATTATGAGAATAAAGAAAGCCACTGAGTTTTCCTTATCCCTAGAGTTTGTTTTTCATCTCAAACAATGAGACCCAAGTGAAGATAAAACTGACAGGTGTTACCCGTGCCTATCTCCCACCAGCAGAGGTCAGGAAAGGACAAGAAATGCAAGGAGAACCGGTCTCTACAGAACACCCTGACTTTCTGAGTTCTGTTTGAGCAAGACTTCCAATCGTGTAAAATTAAGGTATAGTGTTTAAAGAAATGATAGACTCCAACATTCTATACATCACCTAAAATACTGTACTACACGAAAAATAGTTTGTGAAGCTATGAAAATTCATAGGTTTTTATATTTCCTCCTTATTAAAAACATCAATAAGCTCAGAGAAACAATATAATCTATTATTAATATTGTTCTCTACAGAGTAAATATAATAAGTGTGTTTGTTTACATACTTAAGTGCCTGTTTGGGGGAACCCAAAGTGCTCTGTAAACACAATATTAATCCTCTTGTGAGGGGGGATTACTATCCCTACTTTAAATGAAGAAGTGTCTTATGTAAAATAGTACAGAGCTGAAGCTAGAACCAAAGCCCTGATTACTCGACTACACATTAGTACATCAGTTTTCCCTAAATGTCAAGTAGTACATACTTCAACTGTAAGCTTTGTAAAGACTACAAACTTCAGCAAGGCTTTGATTTGTACTGGTTTCATTCAATTACAAAATGTAAGTTTGTTAGTCTCCTAGGAATGTCAGAGCTTGGCTACTAGGACTAGGCAGTTACCAGAGAATCCATGAACTTAAAGCAGAAAGGCTAGAGGGAAATTTGCTAAACTGAGACTTTCAACTGTTTTGCATGGGACTAAATTCTCATTCTACTTTAAAGAAGCCAAAACTGTAAATGGCAATGCAATGAACGTAGCATTTGAAAAGCCTTGTGGAACTTCAACCAGTACATTCAGAATCCTGACCTTGCCCCACTAAAAGACTGACAAAACATTTTATTTAAATAAATAATTTAAATTACATAGATCACCTGTTATTCCTCATCACATTAAATTCTCCTGAGTTAAACAACCAATTATCGGCTTAATTACACTGTATAAGTCTTCTTAAACAGGTAGTCGCTTAAACAGCAAGTCAAAAGGTAAGCAAACGGCCTCCTTTAAGGGCTCATTCTCTCCCAGTTCTGCCTCTGCCTGCTTCATCTTTTGTTCTTGCATTTCTTGAGTCCTCTAAATCACTGGTTTGAGGACTGGGGACTTTCTGGACCAGGAAATCACAAAAAGAGGGAGGGGTCATTGAAGAAAAAAGTCAATACTGGCTTTCAAAATCTTTATTCTGCTAACTATGACTATCTTTTGTTTTTTTAAAAAAAAACCTTCCCAACTCTTCCTGTTCTATCAAATAAAAGACACTGTAACACTCGAAAGGACAATCTCTTAAATCAATACATTCACTGTTACAAGGAAGTCATTACCTCCATCAATCCACACCTACTGAGCATAGGCCATGAGCACTGTTCTAGCTTCTGGTGATACAGGAATGAGCAAAGAAGAGGAGGAGAAACCCCACACAGATTACATCTTGAGACAAAGACAGATGAAATAAAGAAATAAACAAAATATGTACCGTGTGAACTAGTGTTAAGAGAAAACTAAAGGAGGTGGATATCTGACACCAGGGACATCCCGATTTATATGATGGTAGGGATACAGTTATTCTGCAGGCGTGACATTTAAGTAGATACCTAAGGAAATGAAGGACTGAGCCTGGAGCTAAGTGGAAAGGGCCCTCTAAAAGAGGAAGCAGCCAGCACAAAAGACCGAAAAGGGAATCTGGCCAGCATGTTCAAGAGACACGAAGCAGTCAGCAAGTGAAAGAGGTCGGAGGAGGCGAGATCAAGGACTCAACAGGAGCAAGCTTCTGCAGGCCTTTGAAGGCCGTTCTCAGGACTTCCCTTTGAAAGTGGGTGAGATGGGGAGCCATGTCAGGTTTTCTCACCAGAAAGTGACATCATCTTACCTCTTTTCCCAGGATCATTCTGATTTTTATAGCGAACAAGTAAGATATGAGGGAAAATGGACAGTGGCAAGTAGAAAAAGATAGCAAGCTTCAAAAGAGAGCTTAGAGTGGACAGGGTAATAGAAGAGGAGATGACAAAAGTCCTCAAATTCTGCACACATTTTGAAGGCAGAACTCACAATACTTGTTGACAAATTTAAAAAAAAATACTTGTTGACACATGGGATGAAGGGTATGACAAGAAGTCAAAGAAAGAAGATTTTAGACTAAACAAACAGAGGCATAGAGTTACCCAGATGAGGCAGATCTGAGTTCTGAACTCAGGAAAAAGATAAAAATTAAAAACCCAAAGTATCTTTTCTACTGAACTGGTTATCACTATCATGCCACCGTAAGTGGACTCAGGTAAGATGCAGACCTCTGCGAGGGCTACACAGAAACTAGGCTAGGAAAGAAGTAATGAACAACGGTGTGCCACCAGTGTGTCAGAGAACAAGTAGGTGGAAGGACCAGACAGCAGCTGATGGTTATAGGGCCAGGACTTTGTTACCATCTAAAATAGACTGATAAAGTTCACCACAGGCAGAATTAACAAAGTGATCACCATCACTGCCACTTCCTGGTCATGCATTCCTCAGTCACACGGAATCTGTCTTCCTCACCTCCAGAATACCACTTCATTTCACTAACTGGGTGGCCCAAAAGCCAGCAAAAATTTATTACCTCACTTGACCTTCCTATAGTGACAGTAAGTTCTCAAAGGCAGAAACCATGGTTTATTCCATCCCAGAATTCCATGCAGGAGCTGGTCCAGCACTGAACACATAGCTGCTACTCAAGAATGCAGCTATAAAAAGAAACCCCTTTGACAAAGCACCTGTCTAGGGTATGATAATAAGACAGTCTTTACAGGAAGTGCGCATAGGGACATTTATACACATAAAATGGCAATTTTGTCTACGTTAAGTTTTTGCTACAATCTTGACTATTCTTTGAATTTCTAGTTCACCTGCATTCTCTGAAACTCTGATCCTTCCCCCACCCCTACATCAGATACACATACACACAAACACAAGACAATACAAACTGACACCCTCACTGTCATTCTACAATTTATTTTGGAGGGGCAGAAAAAATAAGGAAAGGGAGATTCTGAACAACCTCAAAACATCCAATCCCCACCTCTCAAAAAAAGCCTGATGTGAAAACAGCTCCTTGCCAACTAGAGGAAAAGTTAAAAACAGGCAGAGAGGTTTGCTAACACACTTATCTAAATCCTTAAAATGCTCAGATACTCAACAAGAAGTCAAAATTTTTGTTGTTATTTGTGGGAAATGCACTAGAATCTCATAGAACACTTACTGGCCCAGAATGGTACCTTATCAGCCAAGAGAGCATGAGAATCACTTGTGAAACCTTTAAAAAGTTGGCCACCCAGGCTCTTAGCCCAGAAAGGACAGTCCACAGATGAGGTGGAGCCTGGGACACCATTCCACAGTGCAAATCTTTTCTAGTAACCGCTATATTTCCTTGCCTTCAAGTATCTATCAGAATCTTATAAACCCTCTTAAAATGATTTTACTATTAGTTCAATTACTTTCTTAAGAGTGATATAATTAGGGTCAAATCTTAAGAATGACTGCATACACAGCAACTCCCAGGGATCCAGCCAAGGAACAAACGGGAACTGGAGCACAACAGCAAGAGAGAGCTGCAGATGGAGGTGGCTCACACGACACCACGCCCTTCTCACTCCAGCATCAAGCAGGAAGCATGAACTGAGTTACTGGGCTTCGGCTCTCACCCTGAACGCCCTCTGTGAGCACCTTGAGCCTCGGCGGCCTG
>PVLD010027533.1:0-20636 GCA_004027595.1 Dinomys branickii | reverse complement strand
TAGGTGATCTGTTTCATTTCTCTAGCAGCTTTTAATATTGTGTTCTTTTGCTGGATATCTGGGATCTTGACTATTATATGCCTGTGTGTGTTTTTCTTTGGGTTATGGATCATTGGGGTTCTATATGCCTCGATTAACTGAACTTCAGTATCTTTTACCTTGTTTGGGAAATTTTCTGCTATTATTTCAGCAAATATTCGGTTTATGTCGTTTGTGAGATCTCCTGCTGTTTTACACACTCCTGTAATTCCAATATTGTTACGTTTTGCCTCATCTTGCAGCTGTTGGATTGACTTTTCTTGTGTCTTTGATGATATCATGAGATTCTTCCTTTCACACTCCTAAGCAGCCACGCTGTCTTCAAGTTCTGAAATTCTATCTTCGGTTTCACTCAAACGGTTTTGCATGCTTTCAGCGTAAGTTCTCACATCCTAGCATTCTCTTTGGACCTGCTTCATTCTTGGTAATTCATTCCTAATTTGCTCTTGTAACGTTTCCATTTGTTTCCTATGTTCTTCTAGTATTTTGTCTATTTCTTCTCTGTGTGTACAGAACATTTCTTCCATCATTGTTTTCAGCTTGTTTTTTGTCTGAGAGATCATTGCAGGTATGTGGCTTATTTCTGCTTTAAGCTCTTTTATGGCCTGTGGGAGTTGTTTCATTTTGGATGCAATCGTTTCATAACGTGCAGGTATGTGGCTTCCTGGTTCCCTTGTATCCTTGCATTCAAAACTTGTTCTGGGTGGGGTTGAGTTTTGAGACTGCGTTTTGTTCCTCTTTCTTCCCATTTTTGGGTATCAGGTTCAAAATGTGGAGCTATAAATTCCCCAGGCAGTTCAGCTGGTAAAGGTGTGCTGCAGAGGCTGCTCCAATGATTCCTTCTCTTTGGGAGAATGTCCCTTAAGCTGTCTGCTGAGATTTCCGCTTCTACTCCCTACTGCGAGACCTGGCTGGGGTATATAAACAGCTCGCCGCCCCAGGGACCTTGCAGACAGGCCACTCAGGTGTTCCTCCATGGCTGGAGCTCCTTCCCCCCTCACAAATCCCATTGGGGCGCCTTGCTAGCTCTTCCTACCCGGGGGATCCTGCAGTCAGTAAAGCTGCTTGGATGTCCCTCACTGGGCAGAGCTTCTTCCCGACTCAGGAAAAGCCATTCAGGGCGCCAAATCAACTCACCCTGGGATCGTGCAGACAGTAATGCGGTTCAGATGTATCTCCCTGGATCGAGCTTCTTCCCGACTCAGAAATCTTGCTGACCACATCTGCCACAGTTCGAGTGGCAGCGCAGGCTGTGGGGGCGGGGCTCTGAGCGGGATCCTGGACCACTGCCCAGATTGGCGCAATCTGCCCCAGTAGTGCGTTCTCTGAGTTTACTCTGCTCCGCCACCTCCAACAAATCCTGGTTACAGCTGCCTCCGAGCCGATTGGGTTCAGGAGCTGCAAGGGTCCGTCCCGCCGCAATTGCTCTCTCGGCTGTACGCGGATTAAGCTGAGCTGTGGCCCAAGCGCAGCGCAGATCCCTCTGGCGCCCAGCTCTCAGGATCCGCCCACTTCACGCTGTGCGGCTTGTCCTGCCGGCCCTTTAACGCTCAGGCCACAGGAGCTCCCGATCAGTTGGAATTTTGCATCCACGGACCGGGCACCCCGCACAAAGGATCGGTCTCTGGGAGAGTTTCCCTCTGCGGCTCACCTGGTCGCCATCTTCCCGCCCGCCCGGTGCAGTTTAAATATACATAGAGAGTACATTCATTGTAAGAAATTTGTGCTTGTACATGATATATCTTGATTCCTCTTTTTCTTTCATTCACCTCCTATTCCTTCACCCTATCTTCCCACCTTTATTTATAGTTTTGTTTCCATTTTATATTTCTTTTCCAGTTTTTCTCTTTTCCTTTCCTTTCTTTCCCATCTCCCTCCCTGGTTCCCTTTTGTAACAATCAGATTTTATTGATACAATTTAGATTTACATGGTGATCACATCCATCATAGAGAACTAGAACATGTGCATGATGTAACTTTATTCTTTCTTTCCAGCAACCCCCTGCGTTCTCTTCGACCCTTGATCCCTAAGCATTTACAAACCTCTGTTTCCATGATTTCCTTCTTTTGTCATTTCTTTTACTTTTCCTTTCTATCCTTTCTCTTTCCCCCTCCCTTGTTCCCCTCCTTGTTTGAATATTTTTTTTTGTATTTCACATATTTTGGTCCTTATTTACACTTTCAGTTTCTCACATCAGATAGACAGTGCAGTATCTACATAAGGGCATCTAATTTATTTCACTGAAGAGTATGATTTCAAGGTCCAAACATTTATCTATAAATGTCTCAAGTTTATCCTCCTTTATGGCCATGTAATACTCTATTATATTAAAAATGTGTTCTTTGTCCATTCATCTTTTGATGGTCATTTGGGTTGTTTCTAAGATTCGGCTATTAAAAATTGCTGCTATAAATATGGGTGTGCATATTTTTCTTTGCTGTACTTTTCATTCTCTCAGGAAGATACCAAGAAGGTGAATAACTGGATCAAACAGAAACTCTAGTTCTAGTGTTTTGAGGAATCTCCACACTGATTTTCACTGTGGTTGCACCAGTCAACACTCTCAACAACAGTGGAGAAGGGTTCCTTTTCCTCCACTGCTCCAGCAGCATTTATTATTGGTTGATTTCCTTATAATAGTCATGCTTTCTGGAGTGAGATGGAATCTCATGCATTGTTTTAATTTGTATCTCTCAAATGACAGGTGACACTGAACTCTTTTTCATATATTCATTTCCTCTACATAGTTCTTCATATAAGTATGTATGCATCTCAGATGGCCATCTTTGGATTGGGACTTTAAATTGGAGGGGGGGCTGTTATTTTTCAATTTGTTTTACATTTTAGATATTAATCCTTTGTCTGAGGAAAAACCAGCTGAAATTTTTCCCACTCTGTTGGTTATCCTTTCACTCTGTTGGTTTCTTTTGCTGTGGAAAAGCTTTCTAATAAGGTGAAATTCCAGCTGTTGATTCTTTCTATTATTTTCCATGCAATTAGGGTTTTGTTCATGAAATTTTTGCCTACACTTCAGTCTTCAAGGGTTCTATCTCTTTTATTATACATAAGATTTAGTTTTTCTATTTTAATATTTAGATTTTATTCCATTTTGCTTTTAGTTTGGTACATTTTCATAGACATGGGTGTAATATTTAGCATGTGGAAAGCCAGCTTTTCTAACACCATCTGTAGTGGTTGATTGATTATGTCAACATGAGAAGTTTAGAAGCTTAACTAAACTTGGCTTAGCAATTGGCTGATCAACTCTATACCCTAGGGTGTAGATGAGCCACCCTAGAGTGGATCATCACCTAGATGATATAAAAGGGAAGTGAGAAAGAACAGAGGAACTTCCGTTCATTGGGGAAGAGCCCCGGTCTTCACCTTCAGCTTGGACTTCATTCCCTGGCTTCTGGTGCAGGCTCCTCGGCTTCTGCCTTGGTTCCTTCTGACTTCCGTTGCAGACTCATCAGCCTCCTGGTACAGACTTGCACAGAACTCTCCAATGAACTCCAGACTCTGGTCTGATTCCTTCAGTCTTCAATGTGCAGATGATCTTTGCACACTTCCTCATACAACTCTTTTCCTGACCATCATAAGCCAATCTTGTAACCTTTTTATACATTCATAAATTTTATATCTGTTTCTCTAGTAAAACCCTACTGATACACCATTTATTGAAGAGGCTATTCTTTTTTCAGTGAAGGTGTTTTGAACCTTCATCAAAGATAAAGTGGCTGATTGCGTTTGGAGTTGTTTCTGCATCTGCTAATCTGTTCCATTCAGGGTTTTTTTTTTTTTTTGTAGTGCCATGCTATTTTTATTACAGTAGCTTTGTAGAGTAATTTCAGATAAGGGGCTGTGATGCCCTCCACCTTGCCTTTGTATTCCAGAATTTCTTTTGATATTCTAGGTCTTTTATGGTTCCAAATGAATTTTAGGAATCTTTCTGGAGTTCTGTGAGGTATGCTAATGGTATTGTGATTCAGGTTGCAGTCAATCTCTATAACTGTTTGGGTCGTATGGCCATTTCCACTATGTTGTTTTTTCCTACCCAAGTGTAAGAGATGTCTTTCATTTCTAATACTCTCCTTATCTTTTTATCTTAAAAAGAGCAGAAATATCACTTATTTTAGAGTATTGTCTTCATATCCAGCTACACCAGTGAATTTGGTTATTAATTCTAGGAGTCTTTTGGTAGTGATTTTGGATCTAATGCTGCAGAGCTTCATTACAACTAGTGATTATTTAACATCTTTCTTTCCTGTCTTTGTTCCTTTTATTTATTTCCCTTGACTGATTGCTCTGACTCATGTTTCCAGAACTATGCTGAATAAAAGAGGTGATGTTGGTCATTATTGTCTTGTAACTGCTTTAGAGAGAAAGCTTTCAGTTTTTAAACACTTAGTAGGATTTTAGGTGTTGGTTTGTCATAGATGCCTTTTATCAAATTGAGTTAAAGACCATCTCTTTGCATTTTCTGTAGGGTTTTTATCATGAACTGGCATTGAATTTCTGCAATGCATTTTGTGTCTATTAGATGATCATATGATATCTATGTTTTGCCTTGCTGATATGGAATGTCACATTTATTGATTTTCGTATGTTAAACCATCACTGCAGCCCTGGGATAAAATCTTCTAGATCAAAGTCTATAATCTTCTTGATGATTTGTTGCATTTTTTTGCCAGGATCTTATTGAGGTATTTGTATCTTTGTTCATTAGGGAGATTGGCTTGTAGTTCTTTTTGATTGGGTCCTTCTCCAGTTTTGGTATCAGGATAATACTTGATTCCAGGAATGAATTTGGGAGTGTTACTTCCCTTTTAATTTTATTAAAAAGTATGAGGGGTAATAACATTAGATCATCTCTTAAATTTCTTGTAGAACTCAGCAGTGAACATATCAGGACCTGGGTTTTTCTTTGTTATTTTAATTAAATTTTCAATTTCATTAACTGATACTGTGTTAATCAGCACTTTTTGTATCTTCTTGATTCAGTTTTGGTAATTTATGTATGTTTAGAAATCTGTCCATTTCTCTAGTGTTTTTCTTATTATTAGTTTCTCAAAATAGGTATTAATGATCTCCTGGATTTTCACAGGATCTGATCTGATTTCACACTTTTCACTCTTAATTGCACGAATTTGAATCATTTTTTTTCCTTTTCTTGAGAAAGATGGCTAAGGTTTTGTTGATTTAATCTCTCAAAGTACCAGCCTCTTTGATTTATTGATTCTTTTTATTTATTTCCTAACCTCAATTTCATTAATTTCTGCTCTAATTTCCTTTCTGTTATGGAATTTGGGCTTGTCTTTTTCCTTTTACCTCGAAGTTTATGGTTCAAAATTGGGTTGCTCATTTAAGCTCATTCTGTGTGTCAGATATTAGAATTCACTGCTATATATTACTCTCTTAGAACTACTGTCATCTCATCCCATAATTTCCCTTATATTGTATTAGCATTATCATTTAATTGTATGTAATGTTTAATTTCTTCTTTAATTGCATTCATGAATATTTTCTGTAGGTTTTGGGTTATTTTTGCAAGGGGAAACAATATAATACAGGACACATATTTTATGATTATTTATAATAGTTACCCAAAGAATGATATACAAAAGAGTGCAGAAAATTTGTCCACACTTCATAGACAAAAAATCCAGCTGAGGGCCTAGATCCCATGATAATGTTCTGCATGAGTCCAGCTTAAGACCTAGAGCTCATAACAATGCCTCCCAGAAGTCCAACTGAAGGCCCAGAACACATAATAATATCTCATGCAGGCCTATTTCATGGATCTGTACTGGGAAGGCCCAAAGTTCAGTGGTGGAATCTAGGAATGAAGGATCTGTGCTAGCAGCCTGAGGGATCTGCAGTGGAGCCAGAAAGCAATGCTCAGAAGAACCAGAGCTCCCCCAAAAGTTTCCACAGCCATCCTCAGCAACAGTGAAGTCCCGAGCTCCTCCAGTGATCAGGAAAGCGAACACAGAATGCTTCTCTAGAAGACTGTCAATGTACCATCTTGCCCTCTGGAGCAAGGAATCGATGCTCAAAGTGAGGATTAGAGCTCCCTGAAAGTGAATCAAAGCCATTCTCAGTGCCAACGAGTTCCCGAGCTCCTTGGAGGATGAAAACAGCCAAGTTCATCAGGAAATCCAGCATGAGGAGCTGCTCCAAAACAACTAACAGCTCCTTACAGCTTCTACCAGCTCCCAATCAGCCTTTCCTCTCATCCAGATCTGCGTGTTATGCTGCTGGCAACAATCCCCAGGTGGGCCTCCCACACTGAGCACCACGCTTACTTAGTTCAGCTGGGCGTTACAAGTTGACCACTAGTTATCAATTCACTACACTATTGGTTATTTTGTAGGATATTTAATTTCTATGGATTTATTGAGATTTTGTGGTTTCTTTGCCATTGATTTCCAAATTCATTTAACAATGATCAGAAAATATGCATGGGATAATTTCAATTCTTTTGCATTTACTTAAGAAAGTTCTAATGGGATAGTATGTGGTCTATTCTGAAGAACATCCAGTGCACATCTGAAGAATGCATATTATGATACTGTGAGATGGACATTTTTAAGTGCATTTGTTTATAGATTTGATTTTGACTTTTTATTAATTTTTTATTTCTAGTTGTTCTGTTTATTTGGGACAGTGGTTTGTTAAGGTCCTCCATTACTATTGTGCTAGTTCTTTATTATGTCTGTTTCTATATATTTAATGGTCATTTCTTCTTTTTGGAATTTTCCCTTTACAATTGTGTAGTGATCAGTTTTGGCTTGAAGTTCACCTTGTCTGCAAATAGAATTGATAACCCTGCTTTACAGTGGGTTCCTGTTCCATGAAATACTGTTTCCCATTCTTTGTCTTTCAGCCTATGAATATTATTTCAGTTAAGTGTCTTTCTTGAATGTAGCACATTGTTGGATCTTCTTTATTGGTCCAATCTGCCAATCTATCTCTTTTGATTGGTGAACTGAGTTTATTACATTGGTGGATATTGACATGTATTGGCTTAACCTTGTTATATTATTTTTCTGCTATTAATTTCCTATACTTCATTTCTGTTTAATTATTTGGATTCCTGGTGGCTTCTTTCTATCGGTGTTCTTTGAACTGTGGTCTTCATTATCTCTTTCTAAATTATCCTTTGGAATGTTTTGTAGAACTAATTCAGTAGTGATTAATTTTTTAGTTGTCCTTTGTCACAGAAGCATTTTCTTTCTCCATTGATTTGAAAAATAGTTTTGCAGGGTACACCAATATGTCACAGAGGATATGTTCTTGAATGACCAATGATGTTGACCTGTTTTTTTTTTAATATGCTCTTTTTTCATTTGTAATTCTTCATCCAAGAAATGTGTATTCATCTCAAATGCCCATTTTTGGATTGGGTCTTTGGATTGTAGGGACTTGACTACTCAAAATTCTTTCTATGTTCTAGATAGAAGTCCTTTGTCTGAGGAACAGTTGGCTAAATCTTTTATATAAGATGAGATCCCAGTTGTTGATTATTTGAAGAATTTCCCTTGCAGTATGGTGTTTGTTTATGTACACTCTCCCTAGGTTTATGTCTTCAAGAATTCTACCTACTTTCTCTTCTAATAGATTTAGTGTTTCTGATTTAATATTTAGGCATTTGATCTACCTTGACTTTAGTGCATGATGATAGAAATTGGTCTAAATTTAGTTTTCAGTGTGTGAAAAGCCAGTTCTTACCAGCATCATTTATTAAAACGCTATCTTTTTTCCAGTGAATATGTTTGGACAGGTTGTCAAAGATAAGTTAGCTGAGTATATTTGTGATTGTGAATACATCTTGTATTCTGTTCCATTGAACTTCTGGTCTGTTTTTTTGCCAGCTTTGCTGTATAATTGCAAGTCATAGATTCTTATGCTTCCATTCTTGCCTTTGGTGTCCAGGATTGCTTTTGTTACTCTGGATCTCTTCTGGTTCTAGTAATATTTCTTCTACATCTGTGATGTATATAAATGGTGTTTTGATCAAGAATATGTTGAATCTGTAAAGCAATCGAGTTTATGTCTATTTTCACAATGTTGATTCTTCCTATCCATGACCAAGGAGTAGCTTTACATTTTCTGAAATCCTTTATAATCTCTTTCTTTTAGAGCGCTAGAATTTTCACTATATAGATATTTCACTTCTTTTGTTAGATTGATTCCTTAGTGTGTCAATTTCTTGGATGCCATCGTAAAAGTATGTTTTCCCTAATTTCTCTCTCAGTGTGTTTCTTGTTTGTTTATAGGAATGCTATTCGTTAAATGTTGACTTTTTATCCAGCTATGCTACTGAATTTTTATTAATTCTAGGTGTCATTTGGTGGAGTATTCTGGGGTCTTCCATATAAAATATCATATCATTTGTGAATAGTGAGAATTTCACTTCTTCCTTTCCTATCACTATTCCTTTTATTTCTCTCTCTCATCTAATTTCTCTGGGTAATGCTTCAAGAACTATGTTGAATAGGAGTGGTGAAGGTTTCATTTTCAATTATTTCCAGTGTCATTGTACTATGGTTTGATAATATGTGTGGGATAATTTCAATTCCTTTGCATTTGTGTAAGTATGCTCTGTGTGCTAGTATATAGTCTGTTTTAGAGAACATCCCATGTGCACCTGAGAAGAATGTATATTTTAATGGTGTTGGGTGGAATACTCTGTAAAAGTCTACTGAGTCCATTCATCCAAAAATTTTCTTTACTTCTCTTATTTCTTTGCTGATTTTTTGTCTATTTTTTTGTCTAGTTAGTCTGTCTCATTGTGACAGCTTTGTTAGGTTCTCCTGTTATAATAGTGTTATTTCTTATTTGATTTTTTATATGCTATAATTGGTCTTATGTAGTGGGTACTCTTACCTTTGGCGAATATATATTTAAGATTGTTGTGACTTCCTCTGGCCATTTTCCCCTCAAGGCATATAGTGATCTTTTGTTTTTTATTTCATTCTATCATTCTTGGCTAAAAGTTCACAATGTCTGCAAACAGCATAGTCACTTCTACTTTGTTTTGAGTTTTTTCATATGGAGTATTTCCATCCTTGCACTTTCTTTCTTTTTTACTTTCTCTCATTTCTGAGACAAAATACCCAATGCCCAATATTAAGGAGGGAAAGGTTTATTTAGCTCTTTTTGGAGGTTTCAGTCCATACTAGGGTGGCTCCAAGGCAATGTGGCACATGGCAGAGGTCAACAGTTGATGGCAACAGAAGATAGCAAAAGCAAGAAGAGCAAAATTAAGGAGATCAGGTGGGCAGCCTCTTTCTCTCCCTTACATATGCAAACTATCCTCCCCAGGATCGGTGTAGCTGTCATACCCATTATTCCAGTATTGGTTCATGAATCAATCATAAACTCTAAAAGCCCACCCCATGACTACATGAGACTTTAAAGGGATATCCAGACACAAAACCATAACAATTTCTATGCATTTCTTTTAGAGTTAAATGAGTTTCTTATATATAGCATACTGTTGGATTTTGTGTGTTGATGTGCTCTTTCAGTCTGTTTCTTTTGATTAGTGAATTGAATCTATTTACATTAATGCTTATTACTCATATGTGTTGGCTTATCTTTCTCATGTTATTTTCTTGCTGTAGTCCCTACTTCTCTCCCCCCATGTAATTGCTTGTTCTTTTTGGTGGTTCTTGTCTATTTTCATTGGAATTGAGGTCATTTTCTATCTCTTTCTGAACAACTTTCAGTGCTCTTTATAAGGTTCATGGTCATGAAATTTGTAGTTGTTCTTTAGTGTGAAAGTGTCTTATTTCTCCACTAATTTTGAAAGATAGTTTTTCAGGGTACATCCTTCTGTGTTGGAAGCTGTTTTATTTCAAAACTTGAAATACTTCACTCCAAGCCCTTCTTGACTTGATTTGTGTTGAGAAATATGCTATGATTCGAATGGGTTTTCCTTCACAGATAATCTGCTTGCTTTTTTTCTCTTCCAGATTTTAATATTTTGTTCTTTTGGTAAATTTCTATGATCTTAATTATATGTCTGGGTGTAGAGTGTTCTGGCTATAGCTGATTGGAGTTCTATATGCGTCACTAAACATACATCTGATTTTTTTTCCCCATGCTTTGGAAATTTTCTGCTATTCTGCAAGTAGTCTTTTTATGTCATTCATGTTGCTCTCTGCTCTTTCATCGACACTTGCCAGTCATATTGTTTTTTCTTTGCTTCATCTTGCAGCTATTAAATTGTTATTTCAGGGTTCCTTGTTGTTTTTAAGAGATCTTTCCTTTCATGATCACTAGCTGCAATGCTGTCTTAAATGTCTGAAATTCTATCTTCAGTATCTTTCAAGTGAGTTTGCCAGCATTCAATGGTATTTTTAATCTTCTGGATATCTCTGTGAATCTATTTCATGCATTCCAATTCTTTCCTATATTGTTCATTCAAGGTTCTCATAGTTTTTCTGTGTTCCATTTTTATCTATATCTTCTTTTGATATGCTGAGTAATTGTTTCATTATGGTTATCATTTCTTGTTTTTACCTGAGAGATTATTTCTGATCTGATTTCTTTTATAGCCTGATGTAGTCATTTCTTTATTTCAGTTGCTCTCATTTTAGAAATTTCAGGTCTGTGATTTCCGAATTCTTCTATGTCATTTTCTCCTGGACTTGTTCTGAGTAGGGTGGACAACTAAGACTTCATTTTGCTCCTTTTTCTTTCATTTTTGAAGCTACTTAGGTTTCCCAGGACTCAGGGTCACTTGCATGATGGTGACAGGGGGCATAACATGAATTCTCACCCCACTCAGACAGCTCTTTGATGCTCCCTATATTTCCTGGGACTAACAATTATTACTGGGATGGTGGTAGGAGGTAAAGTGTTGAATCCTGCCTCTCCTGGGCAGCTCAGTGAGGTTCATTTATTTTACCTGAGAGTTTGGTTTCTCTATGGCATAATTCACTTTTGCTTTGTGACACCCCTAAACATTGTGACAGGGTTCTGCCTTGTCAGTCATTAGATAACCCAATATTGTCATTGTTTCTTTTTGTCAGTTGCCTATGCCTTGATTTTTGTTAAAAATGTGATAGATTTATGTAATAAGCATGGATGATTATGATTTTATTTTCATGGAATATTTTACTTTTGCAGGCCAGGACTAGTATTTCTGTTTTTTATGTTTCATTTAGACTAAATATTTGCTGAATTTTCTTGTATGTATCTTTTTCTTGATTTCTTTGATGATTATGAGATTATTCATTGTTTTATTTTGGAAGGTAAAACTGTATATCTACTAATCGACTTTGAAACTTTAACTGAAATGTAAATTTATAAAATGGTATGAAAGCAATTTTAGATAGAATATAGTCTATATGTAGAATAATACAGCCTCTTACAAACAAAATACTCCTTCAGGCAGCTACAAGATGACAAGTGTGGCTGTTGTTCCTCAGACTTACAGGACATGTTCTAGTGGGAGAGTTAAGCATGATAATCTCTCTCTGCTCTTGGAGAGAAAGTTTGAATCTGTACTTCCTGAGTTTCCTTTTTTATTTGATCCTTAACTTGTTTGATCTTAGCTCTTGAGATTTCCCACAATTGCTTCCCCAGGCAGACGGTAGTGACTCATAGGTGAACTATCTTATTAACTTACCATGAACATATGAGCAGGAAACTTTTTTGCTAATGTGTCATTGCAACATTTTTCTGTCAGTTTACCCTTTTCTTTTAATGGAGGCATGGTTTTGCTAAAGATTGAAGAGAGAGGAGAGAGAGAGAGGAAAGAGAGAGACCCGGGAAATATTTCAGTCAGGCTTTTACTTTCAAGTTGACCTTCTAAAAAATGAGCATTTTTCTACTAATATGCCAAAGAGAAGAAATTATCTTCAATTAGGAATGCATGCCTCCGTTTCTGGGGCAGATGAGATTGGAATTTCATTGGTCCAAGAAGTCACACTTAATGGTGAATTACCTACTAGAGTATCCCAAGCACATTTTCCCATTTAGCGGTACAGGAAACTGGATCTTAGCCTTAGTGGAAAGAAACAATTTCTGGATGATACCAGAGGGAGCTATTTCCATAAGCACAAGAGTCATGGGATGGAAAACATTCAGTTCAAGGGAAGAACGCTAAAATTCTTTTTAACACCTATTTAAAAATGAAGGGCATAAACTCAGTCTGCTTGATGCTGTGTCTCCCCTCCAAACAGTGGCTGGGATCATGTTCCAAGCTGCACAGATTGAATGACTAATCATGTGATATTTGACAGTATTCACAGGACTTGGTAAAGTCTATAGTCTTGAACCAAGAACGAGCCCCGAGATTTATATTTCTCTCTTGCTTTTACTTCATCACATTCCCAAGTAGCTCCAACCTCTTGGCTCTCTCCCTCTTCTTAGGTCTGGTTCTTAAAACTTATGTATGTAGAGGAAGAAAGAATTTGGAATATGTACTTTATCTAATCTATATTTTTAGTTATTAGGCAATATGTAGACTCTAACTCTGAGTTTCATAAGTTCTTGCTGATACTGAGACATGGAAATCTATGCAGTTGATTTTTAGTAAAACCTAACCTTTTCTTGTTGCTAAGGGAGGTTGCCCAGCCAAGTGGGTAGATGGTACAAAATGTCTCAGAGACATTTTTGTCTTAGGGCCTGAGGGCAGGATCTTTCTTGGCCATTACTTTCCTCTATCCCTGGAAATGATAGATATCTTTTGCAGAATGGGATTTGATATTTACAACAAATTAGAAGGTAAGCCTGGAATAATATAGCTTGATTTTTCTCTCTCACTGTTTAAAAATGTTTAGAAAGTCATTCAGGTTCTTTGATTGTAGGTATCATTCTCTGCTTGGTAGCTCATTTGGAGTCAGTTGCAGACTTCGTCTCTGGAGACATGTTATGCTACGGTCTAGGATACCTGCCATAGGAAAGCTGTAGGTTTTGATTGTCCATCTGCACTTGAGATGTTTATGATTTAGTTCTCGTGTCTTCCATAGAGTTGCTTATATGTCTCCACTTCCTTCACTCTGAGAAATCCCCGTTCTGTGATCCTTCAAGAGAATTCAACCTCCACTTATCGCTGGGGCACATTTAAAAACCCTGCTCTAGAATTAATCTTCAACTCTCAAAGAGTAAATGTAAATGATTTAGTTCAAACTTATGGGACATTCCGGACCTTGGAAGAACTGTAACAGTGAAGTGACTCCTCTCACTTCCCCACTCCTCAAAAGTGCCGTGCTACGGGGCGGACCGATGACTTTTTGTAGCAAAAACCAGTTTATTGGTAGAATAAAATTTACCTAGGGACACTTGTGTGATTAATAATATTTTTAGCCAGAAACAAGTATTTAAATATAGCCACAGTCCCAATCTCCACAAAACTGCCTCTCCCTTGAGCTTTTTGCCAGGCTGCCCAGCAGGCTTTGAGATACACTAATCGAGTTCTGAGAAAGGAAGACCTACAGCCAAGGATGGTCCAAGACTTACAGAATCGCCAGGAAGAGGGCCTAGGCACACAGCTAACCCGGGCACACAACCGCTTCCTCGCAACCCCAGTTTGCTACTGCTGGCATTGGATAGGGAAATCTAAGTTCATTGGAACACATCAAAAAGGATAGACAGCAATGTCTTCTTTCTCCTTGTTCCATTTGCTAAATGTGAAGAAACTGTCACAGATCGACATCTGCAGCAGGGCAGATGGGAGCCTTGGCAAGCTGTTTTCCTTCACTTTAGGAAACACAAATGTTACATTCTGAGTTCTAAGAGTGTCATCTAGTCTCTCTCTGTACCCAGATCTGTTCTGAGCAACCCCTAGAAATAGTTCAAATTTTTCTTAATGTCTATTCCTTTAGAAGGAATAGTTACAAGTGTCCACTGAAGCAGCTGTTTTGGCTATCACCTGTGGCTATCGGAAACCATGGCCACCAACACAAAAACAAGAATCCTATTCCAATAAGATAAAGGATCAGCCTATAGAACCTTTATAAAGGGTCTTTGCTTTCATAAGTAAAAGCAGTTTTTTCCTTCTGATGTTTATCACAAAAGATCTCTATTAGTTGGTGATCTATAAGAAAAGTTCCGACTAGTCCATTTACAGTTGCACACCTAAATAAGGTTTAAGGCTATTGTAGTTCAACTTGGCCAATATATTTGACAGTGTATTTTGATTTAAAAATAATTGTTTTGTGTGTATGTATTTGTCTGTATGTTTAATATGTGTTAATAACTGCTGAATATGCCTGCAGCTGCTTTAAGAAAAAAATATTTCCTTGAGCTCAAATTTTTCATTTTCTATTTGCCTCTTTTTGAGAATTTTATGGAAAATTATTTGTATATTTTTTTTCTGCATAGTTAAAATCATTGTAAATATTACCTGGCAAAGACTGACAGGTTCAAGGCTTACACACCTTAAGTTTTAGTAACATAAAAGTTGCATATGTTTTTAGGTGTGTTTCTGAATGGTAACATATTTCCACCCAAATTCTTAGGTAACCAAGATAATACTAAATATTTTATAAATACAATGTCTAATGTTGTTTGTATATAATAATTTATTTTTATTCTTTATTCTAAAGAAAGAAACAAAAATAAAAAAATAAACAAAATTCCAAATGAAAAGATAGGAAAGTAACAATAATTAATATATTACATATTGTTACCTTTAAATTAGTTACTCATAGTATGAGATATCAGCCTTAAATTGTCCAAACAATATTAGCACAAACCTACCTTTTGAATGAACTGAAAGAAATTAGTAGTATAACAATTTTAACTATCATGTATATTTTTTGTTTGTTTGTTTGTTTTTTACTTTTACTTTTCCCCTCCTTTACTTTTCCACTCTCCTAAACCAGTTTCTCTTTCCTTTTGAAATTTCTTCCCATTCTACCATATCTATTGTACATTTGGGATCATATGTATTCTTTCAGCTTCTTACACTAGGGGGGCAATACAATGTTTATATATGTGCATTTGGTTTATTTCACTTATGTATACAGTCTCAAGTTGTATCCACTTATCTATAAAAGTATATGATAATTTCAATGTTTTTCCTTGGTTAAGCATAATAAGCATAGCTTGAAGTATTTACACACTAGGCTTTGGTTCTTCTGAGTCATCTAAAGTAATGGTTAAGAAATATATAAGTTGTCTATGATTAAAAGGTTAAGCTTTGTATATCTACAGAAATAAAGTTTTCTTAATATATTGAAATAGTCTTTGTTCTATTAGAAAACTAGATTTCAAAGGAATAAAATGTCTGTAATTTATTAAAATCGTACTCCTGTTATTATCACACTTTTGGTTACTAAGCATTGAGTTTAAATGTTAGAATATTTGAATATTACCCTGGAAAATACTTTTAAAAATGCATTCATGGAGAGAAGGAGCTCAGCCCAGGAAAGCGGTGAAGTGCTGTGTCAGTGGCCTGTCTCTGGAACTGCTGCTTGGCATGTGAGGCCTGGGTGTGCACTCCACCCTGCAATTTTGGGACAGAGAAAGAGCTCAGCCCAGGGAAGCAGTGCCTCCATCTTGGGATAGGTTTGATATCCAGGTAAACTAGGGTCCCTAGAGTCCTTCAGTGAGCTGCCTGTGTAGCTTTTAGCTCAGCACTTTTCATCTGACAACGAAGAATGACAAGACAGAGGAGCAAAGTGCAGTCTCAGAACTCAGCTTCACCCAGAACAAGTCCAGAAGACGCTGACATAGGAGAACGTGGAAGCCACATATCTGAAATCTCTGAAACGATCACATCTGAAGTAAAGAAACAACTCCATTGGGCCACAGAAGAGATCAGATTAGAAATAATCTCTCAGGCAAAAAAATGAAATGACATTAATAATGAAAGAAATGGTCTGTATATCTAGACAAGAAATAGATTTTAAAAAATAGATGAACATAGGAACCAGATGGAAGCATTACATGAGCAATTTAGGAATGAATTAGAATGCAAGAAACAGACTTGAAGAGATTTCCAGGAAAAATACCACTTAAAAGCTTAAACAAAAACATTTGAATGAAGCCAAAGATAGAATTTCAGATCTTGAAGACAGAATGGGACCTAGAGTTCATGAAAGGAAGAATCACTTAAAATCATCAAGGATCTAGGAAAAATGAATCCAACAGCTGCAAGATGAGGCAAGATGAAATATGTCCTAGTAATAGGAGTCAATGAAATAGCAGGAGGCAAAACAAATGACATAAAAAGAACATTTGCAAAAATAATAGCAGAAAATTTCCCAAGCATGGAAAAAGATTCTGATGTGCATGCAAAAACTGAGGCATATAGAACTCGAGCTAGCCATAACCAAAATAAAACCACACCTAAACATGTAATAATCAAGATCTCAGATATCCAGCAAAAGAACAGAATATTAAAAGCTGCTAAAAATAAAAGCTGCTAGAGAAAAGAAACAAATACCTATAAAGTAAAGCCCATCAGAATCACAGCAGACTGCTCAACACAAAACATCCAACTGAGAAGAGCTTGGAGCAAGGTATTACCGGTTCTGAGACAAAAGAGCTTCCAACCCAGACTGATGTATCCTGCAAAGCTGTCTTTCAAATTCAGTGAAGAAATAAATTATTTCCATGACAAAGAACAACGGAAGAACTTCCTGGGTGCCAAACCAACTTCACAAAGAGCACTAAAAGATATTGCAGACAGAGAAGAAAGAGACCACCATCTCAAGAACAACATAGAAAGAACCCTCAAACAGAGCAAGCAAGTAAACAGATGGCAAAAATATGAAACCATCAGCAAGTCAGTAGCATGACAAGGACAAGCCCACATATATCACTTACAACTATTAATGTAAATGGCCTCAATTCACCAGTCAAAAGAAACGGACTGGCAGAATGGATTAAGAAACAAAATCCTACAATATGATGTATAGAGGAAACACACTTTACTCAAAAGGAAATGTATAGACTGAAAGTCAAAGGATGGAAAACAATTCTCCAGGCAACAGGTTCCCATAAAATGGCAGGGGTCGCTATCATGTTTGCACACAGTGTAAACTTCAAACTGAAAATAATCAGAAGAGATAAAGTCACTACATACTAGTTAGGGAAAACTGCAAGAGGAAGTGATAACAATACTAACATGTATGCACCAAATACTGGAGCAACAAGTATACAAGTCAAATCTTAACAGACATGAAAAATGAAATAATCAATAACAGTATTATAATAGGGGACAAGAACACACCTTTGATGCAAAGAGACAGGTCAACTGGACAAAAGCTCACCAAAGAAATAACAGACTTGAACTAAAGGTGTGAACAAATGGACTTAGTAGATGTATACAGAGTTTTCGACTCCACAAAATCAGAATACACATTTTTCTCAGCTGCACATATGACTTTCTCAAAAAAGACCACATTCTCACCCATAAAGCATACACACATAAATGCAAAAGAAGTGAAATTATCCCATGCATATTATTTGACTACAGTGCAATGAAATTGGAAATTAATGACAAAAGGAACTTCAAAAACTCCATAAACACTTGGTAGTTAGACAACAACATCCTAAACAACCAATAGATCACAAAAGAAATTAAAGAAGAAATTAAAAAATACCTACAAACAAAAGAAAATGCAAAAAACATCTACTGGAATTTGTGGGACACAACGAAAGCAGTTCTCAGAGGGAAAGTTATAGCAATGAAATCACACATAAGGAAAACAGAAAGAGAACAAATAAATAACATAATGAATGCTGCACCTCAAACTTTCATAAAAAAAGAACAAGTCAAGCCCAAATCCCAAAAAAGACAGATTATAAAGATCAGGGTAGCAATTAATGCAATTGAGACAAAGAAAACACTACGAAAATAAATCAGTCAGAGTTGGTTCTTGGAAAGAATAAATAAAATTGATAAATTCCTAGTCAAATTATCATAAAAAGGAAAAGAAGAAACTCAAATTCATGCAGTAAGCAATGGAAAGAATGAAATCACTACAGATCCTAGAGAAATTCAAAGGATCATTAATACCTATTTTGAAAATCTTTACTCCCAGAGGATAGAAAATTCAGAAGAAATGGACACATTCCTACATATTTACAAATAACTAAAGATGAATCAGGAACCTAATGTCAAATAATGAGATTAAAAATGTAACTAAAAACTTACCGACTAAGAAAAACCCAGGCCCTAATGGATTCACAGTAGAAATCTAGAAAACATTCAGAGATGACTTATTACCAAAACTCCTCAAATTGTTCAATGAAATTGCAAAGGAAGCAATTCTCCCTAACTCATTTCTGGATGGAAGTATTATATTGATACCAAAACCAGAGAAAGACCTAAACAAGAAAGAGAACTATAGATCAATCTCCCTAATGAACATAGATATAAAGATACTCAATAAAATATTAGCAAATAGAATTCAGTGAATCATAAGGAAAATTATACACCACAACCAGGTTGGATTCATTGAACGAATGTAGGGATGGTTCAATATTCACAAATCAATTAATGTAATACACTATATCAATAGAGCCAAAGACAAAAACCACATGATCATCTCAATAGATGTACCAAAAGCTTTTGACAAAGTCCAACATGTGTTCATGTTAATAACACTAGGGAAAATTGGAATAGACCTTTACCTCAATCTGATCAAAGCCATCTCTTACAAACTAACAGTCAACACCATACTAAATGGACAAAAAACTTAAAGCTTTCACTTTAAAGTCAGCAATAAGACAAGGAAATTAATGACAAAGACAAGGACGTCCACTGTCATCATTCCTAATATACATAGCTCTGGAAGCATCATCCAGAGCAATTAGACAAGAGAGAGAAATAATAGAATAAGAATAGGAAAAGAAGAAGTAAAACTATCACTATTTGCAGATGACATGATACTTTACATGGAAAACCCCAAACAATCCACAAGAAGACTCCATGAATTAACTGACAATTTCAGCAGTGTAAATGGGTACAAAGTCAACACCCAATAATCAGTGACATTCCTACACACAAACAACAAACAGACTGAGCAAGAAATTAAGGAAACCATATCTTTCACAATAGTGTCCAAGAAATGGAAATATTGAGGAATCAACCTAACAAAAGAAGTAAAAGATCTATTCAATGAAAGCTATAGCACTCTGAAAAAGTGATCAAACAGGACCTGAATAAATGGAAAAATATGCCTTGCTCACCGATAGGAAGAACCAACGTTGTGAAATGGCCATACTTCCAAAATTGTTGTAGATTGCAGTTCACATTAAACTACAGTTAGCATACCTCACAGATCTAGAGAAAACTTGCCTTAAATTCATCTGGAACCAGAAGAAACCCAGAATAGCAAAAGCAATCCTGGGCAACAAAGACAAGCCAGGTGGAATTAGAATCTCTGAAATTATACTATAAAGCTATTGTAATAAAATCAACAGACCTGAGGATCAATGGAAAAGAATGGAAGATGTAGCCGAAACCACATCACATTTAGCCACCTAATGTTTGACAAAGGTGCCAAAAAATCTCAACGGAATAAAGACAGCCTCTTTAATAAAAAGTGCTAGAAAACCTGGCTTGCCACTTGCTGAAGACTGAAAAAAGACCCAAATCTATCACCATGCTCCAAACACAAGTCAAAATGGATCACAGATCTCAATATTAAAATAGAAACACTAAATCTATCAGAAGAGGAAATAGGTAAAAGTCTTGAACACATGGGAGTAGGCAGAGAGTTTATGAAAAAGAATCAAAGTGCAAGGGAAACACTTCAAAGAATCAGTAACTGGGACCTCATCTTACTGAAAAGTTTTTCTACATCTAAAGTCATCACCAGCAGAGTAAAATAAAATCCACAAATGGGGAAAAAATCCTAGCTGGCTGTCCCTCGGACAAAGGTCTTCTATCTAGTACATATAAAGGATTAAAAAACATCAACATTACCAAATTCAAAAACCCAATCCTAAAATGGGCATCTGAAGTGAATACACACTTCTCAGATAAACAAATACAAATTGCAAATAAATATATGAGAACATGTTCAACATCATTAGTCATTTGAGAAATGAGAATTAAAACAACATTGAGATTTCATCTCATCTCATTAAGAATGGATAGGATTAAGAAATCAACCAATAACAAATGTTGGTGATGCTGTGGACAAATAGGAGCTCTTCTCCACTGTTGGTGGGAATGCACACTGGTACAACCACTGTGGAAATCGTTTTGGAGATTCCTCAGCAAACTAGGCATACAGGGCACATTCAACTCAGCTATTCCCCTTCTGGGTATTTTCTCAGAAGATGTGAAAACATCACATCACAGTGATATAAGTGCCCAACTGTTTATAGCAGTGCAATTTGTAATAGCTAAATCATGGAAGCAACACAAATGCCCATCAACTGAGGACTGGAAAAAAAAAAACTGTGGCATTTTTATATAATGGAATATTATTCAGCTATAAAGAAAGACAATCTTGAGGCTTTTATAGGTAAGTGGTCACAATTAGAGACCATACACATAAGTGGAATAAATCAGAGGTGCATATGTAAGCAGTGTATTGTATCACCGGTGTAGGAGCCTGAACGTGTGAATATAAATTAGCAGATATGATAAACAGTGTGAAATGATAGGAAACTT
>PVLD010027532.1:0-20636 GCA_004027595.1 Dinomys branickii | reverse complement strand
GTCTGTATATGGGTCCATACATCTACAATTCGAAGATATCAATGGATAAAACAACAACTACTGTTGAGACCATATCACCTTGTCTATAGATTAGTTGTGATTGTACTATTTTCTATGATAATGGGTGTCTGTTTGTCAATATGTTTTTGTACTTTTATGTTTCTAAAATAAAAAAAAAAAAAAGAATGGACTGGGAAAAGGTAGGGCAGGCTTAACATCAACACTGGGAGATACGGAGATTTTAAAAGGACTTTCTCAGAATTCATTTCGGAAGTGGAAAAAAATGCAGTTCCCATGGCAACCCAGGGTGTGACCTGTCTAGCTTGCTAGCTGATCTGGTTGGCCTTCCAGAGTTCCCCTTCGTGGCCATTTCCCCACTTGGACCGTGAGACTAAAAGTGAAAGCTCCTGAGCTCCTTGCTTTACATAGCTCAGTGCCTTGCTATTAGCAGTTATTTGCAAAACACCTGCAGAAAAAAAAAAAGAACTAAGTAGGGACAGAACAAGTTTCTATGGATAAAGAGGGCAGCCAGAATCCGGGGTGGGAAATTTCAACCTAGAGGTAGCTAAACTGTAAGAAGGCTGCCTCGTGGTAGAAGCAGCTCCTCATCCCTGGGGATAATTGAGCAGATGCTCAAAGGCATTCTGAATGCGGGCAGTGGAGACCACAGTTGCCATAGGCTTTCGGGAGCTCTGCTTGCAGGTATGGATGGGAAAAGTCTCTGTGGATAAGACTGGGCTAAGCCAGAACTAGGGATGGTAGGAAAGTGAGGAGGTGGCTCTCCCTGGGCAGGGAAAAGATAAACCCTCACAAAGAGGGAGGGTGAGCTGTGACGAGGGCTCTACAATCCTACAACTGCTAACAGTCTAGAGGCCTGGCAATCCTACTTTTATAAGGAGGTTCTTGTTTCTTCCTCCTTACCCCTTTCCTCAAATCTCCTTTCCTGTGACCTCCCCCCAAATCTCAGCCTGCATGTCTGCACTGCTTCCTCCAGGGCTGTTTATTTCCCACCCACCTGGACCAAAACCCTGGTCTTCCTGACATAACCTCAGCAGATGTGGTCTTGCTACATCCTTCTTGCTTTTAAAAACTTCAGGCACTTTGCTCTACTCTACTCTACTCTACCTGTTGGATGTGAAATGTGCCTGCATTTGACATGGAAAGAGCCCTTGCTCATTCTCCTGCAAGCCACAGAAATGTGGTTACCAGCTGTTTCTGTATGAGTGTGTATGTGTGTGCATGTGCAAGGGGGGGTGGTATGTCTTCTCACTGCCCTCGGAGATCCAATTCCTCTCTTCTCTAACATACCCAAAGCTGGCCTCTACCAGCAACCCAGAGGGACTTTTCCAGCCCACAACAGCAGAAACAGAGCCTGAGGGACTGTGGTTTCCAGGGCCCATATTGGGCCTAATTGTTTCTGGCTTCCTGTCTCATTTCCCAAGCAGGCTGCCAGCTCCTACAGGATCTATGGCACGCTGGTAAGTCTCTGATGACCCTCTTCACCAGAACTACACTAACAGGAGGAAGGGGGCGGGCTGAGAATGGAAGTGAAATGTGGCTGTTCCACCAGTTTGCCCGCTGCAATTTCTTCCATGAGTCATGAAATACAAAGGATCTGGAGGCGGCTCCAAGACCATGGACTTTGAATGTTACTTCCCTTTCTAGGATATCAATGGATGCTTTTCAACTATGGAGAAGGTGTGGATATAAAAGAAGATGCTCCTGTCTTTGAAGAAGAACCTTCCCAGGGAAAATTTGTCATGGACAGGAAGTGAAGGGCTCAGAAGAAGGCCCCAAGTAGGCCCAGGAAGCCTCACTGAATGAAGCCTGTTTCACATGCTGGATCCCTCTCCCTTTCAAATTTTACAGGTCTTTACCAGATAGATAATTTATCAATCCTCAGCTTCTCTAAGCCAAGGCTGAGTTGAAAAACAGATATCCAAAGTCTAACGTCTTTTTTTCAACACCCAGTCTTTGCTTAGATTTACTGCTGTTGCCAGAAATGCATGCTCATTAGATTAAAACCAGGAATTTGGTCCATCTGACAGGAAAAGAAAAATGCAAAATTCTCATTACCTTCCTTCACAAATATCCATCTTCAGTTGTAAGAAATACAAGTGCCTATGAAACAATTATTTTCATTAATTCATATGCAACTAAAATAAGGAAAAAAAATCATTCTTTTTTTGATGAGGGAAGAACAAGACCTGTGCATCTGAGAAACACAATATAAAATATAACACAATATAAAACACAATATAAAATATAATTTTACATATTTTAAATGGTAGCAGACGCTATGTTGTACCCAGGGCTGCCCTACTCATAATGACTGCTTATGTTGATACCCTAAGTCTCCACTGGCTGGGGCAGTTTTCAACCAGTGCCGGCTGAGCAGGAATGGATGAGCGGAAGCGGCCTGCCTACAATCTTTGATGCTGCTGGTACTACTGCCAGTGGGTGCCCTGGCCCCAGCCTGGGCCTTCCTAATCCGGCACCGGGACCCATAGGCACTCCGCATAAGCAGCCCCCACACACAGCCAGGACACTACTCTGAACATTATGCCAGCATTCACACACCCACATTCCCTCTGCAGGAAGCTGCTAAGAGTAGGAGGGTCTGTGAAGATAACTCCTTGGCTGGGGTTTTTGCTGTGTCCCAGGAACTGTGGGTGCTGGAACAAAAGCATAAACATCAGGATACAAGAACCTGTCAGGACCTCCGAGATGCATACTGCTCTGGCCTGTCAGTGACTGACAGGTGCAAATTCCAAGTCCTGGGTGTGTTTTGTGAGTCGCTTGTTACAGGCCCCCAGGCTGTGAGGCTGCACTGTTGCCCTGGGACAGATGGGCAAAAGGAGGCCAGCAACAACTCTGTGCAGACTGTGAAGTATCTGCAGACATTTATATTTAGGGACACTTGGGGGCTAGTTCCCACTCTCTGAAAACCCAGATTCAAAGAGAGTAGACATTCCACAGTCTGGGCAGGAGGACAAAAGGGAAACCTCTTGAAATCTAACACAGACATGGCACAAGTACACAGGGGCAGGAGAGAGGTCATTTTGGCAATTTAAATAAATAAATCACTGTCATATCTTCTCGGACTGACAAAAGCCAAGGGGCTGGCCTTTTGAGATGTGAATGCCTTAAACAGTATTCCAAACGTCATAAATGCAGTTCTGGGCCATGTACTGGTGCTCTGTAATTTCTCCTGCTATTTTAGCCTCCTAATGACAGCGAGGTAGGTACCACCATCTCTTCTGATTACAGATGAGAAAAATGATGCTCAAGATATGTGGGGGTCAGCTATGTCTTAAATTTTAACTTAGACACTTAGGAGAAAAGTCTCAGCATGCTACAATTTACTACCTATTTAATGACTAAAATATTTAGGTCATAATTCTGCTAACACTTCAATGACAATTAACAACTAATGTAAGGTATTGAGAGATGATACTGCGTGTGTGTGTTGATTCACACCCATTTGGTTCTGGAATCTCTTTTCCACCTAGGAGAACATAATCTGTCCTTTCTAGTTTGTTTCTATGTTTATCCAAGTTGACATTCAACTAGAATTAAATGTTCTCTCCTGCTACAATAGTACTGAGAGAAAGAAGAGAAGAGAGAGTTATGGATAATCCACTGGTAAACCTGGGCTTTCACTAAAGAGCCCAGGTAATCGGTATATTTTCCTAGGGATATAAATGAGAACCAGAACCCAGACATTATCAGTCACCAAATGCCACCTTGTCATACAATGAGGAAAGTTTCTGAGTTAACCCCAGGAAATCACATGTAAAGAAATCAGAACTGTGGAATGTAATTTGAATGTAGGAGACTATGTAGGTATCTTGAAAGAGCTTATATTTTAATTAGACTGCCAGTAAATAAAATACTGTTTAGAATGATCTAAATTTATCAGAAACAGCAGTTGTGGAGGCTCATAAACTGGGATAAAGAGAAGTTATGTACAAGAGAAACGTGGAACTACAGAAATGTAATGACCGTCTCAGCATACCCCACCCATGACCTTAACTTCAGGAAAGAAGCAATGAATATCTCCTTGTTTAGATCCTTTTAAAACCAACAAATACTATCTCTGCACTCCTCTAATTCTTGGGAACCAATTTCCTTAAAAAAAGAATTCACTTTTGGATAGGTTGCAAAGTGGGAGCCTAATAAGATACCATGTGCCAGGAAGATATGAAAAATCCCTCATATAAAAAGTTGGATGTGGGAAACCTGTAACTACAGCCTGTAATCCCAACACTAGGTGGCTGAGGCAGAAGAATCACAAATTCAAGCCCAGCTTGGGCACTTTAGTGAAACTGTGTCTCAACAAAACAAACAAAAAACAAAACAAAACAAAATGGCAGGGAATATAGTTTAGAACAAAAGCCCTGGGTTTAATCCTTTGTACTAGAAAAAAGAACTCCGCCCACACACAAGAAATGTGAATTAATGGTAGACTCCTACACCCCAGCATAAAAAATTCTAGCCATCCTAGCTGCCCACCAGTTGTACAAGAGCCATGTAAGTGGCTGTTCCATGGCTCTTTTGCATTAAGAGAAATCTGGTGCCCATATCCTAGGAGGCAAAAGCTACATTTTATTCTACACTGGGGGGACACTGCCCACTTTAACAAGGGAGGCTGGCAGTGGAAACAGGCGCTGGGTCTGAACCAGTTAATTTTAAGAAAAACATGCAATGGGTATAGTGGTACATGTCTATAATCCCAGTGCTCTGAGAGGCTGTATCAGGAGGATCACAAGGTTAAGGCTACCTTGGACAACTTAGTGAGCCTGTCTCAAAATTTAAAAAATATTTTTAAAAGGCTGGGATACAGCTCAGTGTGAAGGCCCTGGGTTCAATCCTCAGTACTGCAAAAATGTGTGTGTGTGTGTGTGTGTGTGTGTGTGTGCATGTAAAACAGACATGGACACATCGAATTTTATGTGGCACTTAGGTACGAACAAATACTTACTACTCATCTTGAAGTAAAAGATGCCTCTCTGTAGCCCCACCCACTAGCTATAATATTATCAACCAGCACTTCTAATTCCTCTTTTCCTACAATAGCAGCTTCACTTCTCCTCACACCTCCTCAGATGTCCCTTAAATGACACGCAGGCTCAGCAGGAAGATTCTGCCAGCAACCACTGGACGGGAGTGAGCACCTTTCTCCTGGGAGAAGGCAGGAGACAGCGGGCAGCCGTGAGGGGCAGTGGACGCGGAGTCCTGGGTTAGGCCTGCCCTGGAATCTCCTCCCTGGAGTTCCGTTACCAGAGAACTCTAATATGGTACTGAGGCCCCCACTATCACAGCAGCGAGACCAGGCGATGGACAGTTTCCAGTTTAGGCTGTGCAGTCCATTCATGGGTGCTACATATCAGCAGGTGGTAAAATCCACTTAGTGAGTCACAACTGACATTTTACAAAAAGGGAATAATAGAAAACTTCAGTGCACTTTGTGCTTATTATGGTTTTATAAAACTTCTGCTTCAGGAACATACATGCACACGTGTGTGTATGTGTGTGTATGATGCAAAATATACAAACATATACTTGATTGTGGGGCTGTGATTTAAAAAAAAAAAACCATTGGTTAGAACCCCTCTCCCATACACACATGTAAATACATTTCTACACAAACATATAATCACAATTAATACACACGTGTAGACACACGTAATTCTCTGAGTAATTTTCTGGGAGATGGGCGTATGCTGCCTACACTAGTCTTGATCCTCCTACCCTGTCTCCACCACTCCAGCCGCTGGGGCCACAGGCATGTGCCACCTCACTTGGTTCTTTGTGTCATTACCAAGAATCCCTCCAGCAGAATTTGTTATCTAGTATTGGCCTGGGGAATCGCTGATGGGTTATTTAAAACACATTCTCATAAACTGTGTCACCGACTCTGTTTTCATCAGCTTATGAAATGACAGGCTGGGCTGGGCGAGTCTATGCTGTCCCGTCCACCAAGTAAAGAACTATGGAGGAGAAACCAGCGGTCTGCACTTCCTCGTGGTAACCCAGTGAGTCACAAGGGCCTTGCTTACACTGGCTTAAAATGTAACGTGATGGTAAACATGGCCACATTCCTGATGTCTGAGATGGAGGAGGAAGAGGTGCATAGAGAAGGCAGAAGAGAGCGATAGGCTAACGTTTGTCCTTTAAATATACTAACATGCTAATGGAAAAACAAGACATGCTGTCTCCTTGGTGATGGTCTTATGGCCACAGTGAGCGTAGAACAGAACTCAACAATCCAGAGCATCCATTGCTTCCTTGTGGTGAAAGGGGTTCCTCCCTAAGAACAGTAAGTGGATGGATAACACAGAGAGAGAAGGTTGTTGGCACAGTCCGGGTTCCAGCTGCAACAGCCTTCCTGCACTGCCCTCCTCCATTCTAAACACTGTGTTCTAAACGGTCCCCACCCAGAAAAGCCACTTGCTGGGACCAACCCGAGCTGGCACAGACTCCAAGCCCTGCGGGGTAAACAGCTCCCATCAGGCCCCCCCTTCCCTTATCTGGTTCACGTTCTTTCTGCACCTGCTGATGTACCAGCAGACAAGCTGGGTCCAGCCTGTTCTCAGTACTAGCTCCTGCAGACTGGGGATCTGATCGCAAGTTCTGATGACCGCTTGTCTTGGGCCATCCGTGCCTGTAGGCATACTGTGCTACATGACCTGTGGATGGCTTGTTCTACAAATTTGCTTTCTAAATCCAGCCTGCATGACTGGACAATATCACATTTCATCCTCTGGGCACACTGCTCATCGGGCAAGGTGAAGGGAGAAGGCGGTGGGTGCCAGTGTGCTGGAGACCGCACCACATCTGGAGGTGAGAGAAGCAGGCCCAAGATCGAAGACTAATCCACCAACTAGAATCTCAATATACGTACTTCTATTTTTTACTTGGCTTGTGATTGCTGGTGCAGTCATACCCAAATGAAGTTACCTGGCCAGAGTTACAAAATGAAGGGTACATTTTTAGTGGTTACTTATTTTTATACACTAAATAGAAAACTTTAAGAAAATGTTATTACCTGGTTTGTTCTTGCTGCAGTGTGTTGGGATCAGGTATAAAAAATCTTACTCGAAAATGCAGGGAACAGGGGTAACCTCCTACAACATTTTTCAAAGACAAATTAAGTTTTCCCTTTGAAAAGTCAATGTATGTAAGTTGTTACTCTCTTATAAGTGATGCACTTTTCACTCAACCATAGCTTTTCCCAATCCAAAAGGGCTAACTTCGAACAAGGAGTGCGTACGTTAACGACTTCAGAAATCTTCAAGTCTGCAAAAAGTACTCACACAATATCACCGCAGACTACCGGATTATCTAGTTCTCATGACATGTTTCACTTAGGGCTGGGTTCAAACAATGCACCCCATTATCTGTAGTAGGAATTTTATAAGCCCTTCCATCAGCGTATTATACAAAAGTCCCAAAGAAGTAATGACTTACCTTAACACAACAATTCACACTTTTCAAACATTTTCGTGTACATTGTAGAATGTAAACAGCACCAGGCCTATTACTCAGCTAAGCTGCTGTCTCTAACTTTGCCTCACAAATGAGCCAGAAAGCTTAGAGATGTAAGTGACTTGCCTTCAGTCACACGGCTAGAGACATGACTAAAATTATAGCACTGAGGTTTCTGATTTTGCTGTGAGACATTTCAAAATTATTCTATATTGGAAAATCATGTTTTAAATGCAGAGTATATTAAATGATTAACATGTTAGTGAATATTACACAATGAAAATACTTAAATATGGCTTTTATGCATCAACACTGAGTCAATTCATTTGTGTGGATATAATTAATCTCTTTCTTCTAATAGCTATGGCAACAAAAGATCAGACTATGTTGCTAAGATCTTGTGATCGTTTCTTTTCATGTCAATTTTACCTGCACGAGCATGTTGTAGATATGCACCTGTCTCCTCTGTGTGCTTAGCACTTTCTTACTCTTGAATCTCAAGTCCTTCTCGAGCCTGCTCCCGTCGCTGATCCTGCTGCTCATCCTCTGCTCTGGCTCATTCCAGGCTCTACCTACTCATAGCTTTAGTACCTTCTAGTTTAGCCCTGGCTGCTGTTCAATGCATCTCTAACGGATGGCATACACTTAAGTGTATCTCTGCGCAGTGCCTGGTATGAATGGTTAATTGTAACTCTGTTCCATTTACTATAACTCTGCAGGCTCACCACCTGCAACTCAGGGGATAATAGAGTCCTTCCACTGCCCTGGAAACATTTCGCTTCCCCCGCTTTCTATAACTTGTCAATTGTGTGTGTCGGGGATGGTTCTATCTTTCTCATCCACCTCTCGGCACTCAGAGCATCCTATCATGTGCTTAGCATTGTCATGAAACATTCTCCTCTCCTTCCTCCTGTCTCTTTTCACACAAGGCTGACTGGGGCTGCATTTCCAGAGCTTAGTCCAGTGCTTTGCCGGCCTTAGAGCTCAGGAATGCTCGCTAGAAGAATGAGTTAGAGAGAGAACGAATAATGACACTTACCCATGCCTCACGTGTGCTCATTCTTGTGCATTCAAACTGGCAGGTGTTTATTTGCAAGAGGCTTTGTGACTCCCCTGGGTACTCCTGAGCACTGAGGGCAGGACTCAGCTCCAGGTGAGGGTAGCACGGGGAGAAGAGCCATGGCTACCTGTGTCTATGCCTGCTCACCTGGGGCTGGGGCAGGTGTGTACGTAATTGTGTGCATGTGCACATGTATGTACTCCACCTGCCTTTGACCCTTTTCCCATTCACTGGCTGCCTCTTGTGTACCAGGGGCCAGGAGGGAATGGCCGGGGGGGAATGTAGCAAGAGTCCTAATCTCAGGGGACCTGCAGCTCTGCAAGGAAGCCAGAGCTACATAACTATGAGATGGGGGTAGCAGTGTCCAGCCACAAAGCAGACACTGCTAAGTGACAGGAAAAGTACAGGTAACCACGGCTGCAGCAGGAGAGATGGGGTCTGGGCAGCCTTGAAGAATGGTGGGAGTTTAATATGGGGTGAGGGGTGGGAAAAGCATCCCCAGCAAAGAGAAGGTACAGAGGAGGCCCAGCAGACTGGGAACACATCAAAGCAGAGGGTTGGTGAGGTGTGGCTTGAACGGTCACTTAACTGGGTTAACCAGTGCTCTGGGATCAGTTATGATGGATAAACTGTATTTCAGAAGGATCAATATTTTGTGTTTGTGACACTGTCTTCCTATGGCTTAGTTTCCTATGAATGCTGCTATGATGTTGGAAAGTAAGGAGATTGTGTTTCTTTCCCACCCTGACTCTCACAGATGAAAAACACCACCTTTTTCTCCTTTCCTTTCCCTTTCTATTCCCCTTCCTTCCCCTTGCCCTCCCTCCTTCCTTCCCTCCCTCTATCCATCCTTTTAAAAAGAAACATGGGTTCCCCTGCTCTGGCTGCCTGCCCCTGGCCCTTCCTGCCCACACTGGTGGGGATCCCTGAGGGCTGACCTGCAAACATGTCTGCTGACTCAGAAGAGACACAGGGAGAAATCCTCTCATTCCTGTCTCCTGAGCCCCCAGAATCCAGGCAGAGGATGTTACAGGCACCCCAATGATGAAGGAGAGAAACAAGCCACCAAACACCTGACATACAACTGAAATGAAAAGACCACACCAACCTTTCAACTGCTTCCTGATGGGTTTGCTTGATTCAAGCCATCTCTGTTGGGTAAGAAAACGTAAACTATTAACACCAAGCTGTGCGGGAGTTGAGTACATTTTATAGGCTGGTACTTACAGGGGAGTCTACTGAGTCTTCACCATGTTGCAAACCAAAATACTCCTTTTCGGTCACACCCAGGTGGGCATATGCCATATCCAGAAGCGACTGGCCAGTGTCTTGTTTCTAGTAAGAAAAAATAAAATAAAATGGGAATACTTTTCCAACAAATTAAAAACTGGTGCTGACAATGTTTTTATTGTAGGCAAAAGATTAAATATTCATATTTCATGTACACACACTTCCCAAAGCAGCAAAAGGGTTCTTAAATATCAAGTTATGAGGTTGCACAGTATTATGGGAAGGAGAGCCAAAACAAACTACATCAATCTGATTTAAGATGATGAGTTTAGACTAACTTAGCATTCTAAGGTTTCTTCCTTCCCTTTAGCTGAGGTTCTCAAGTGATGTCTACATCAGAAAATTCACGTGTTATAATTACAGTAAGCTCACCATGACCAAGCCACAGATTACCCACAGCATATGCCAATCCTGGGTCAATTTCTGTTGGCTCCTCAGGATGTGTCTGTGCTCTGACACCTAGAGGCCCCAAGAAGTATGTCTATGTGGGGAAAATGCTCAACTCGTAGCTAAAAATACTCAAATGCCACTCAAAATACCCCAGAGTGATTTGGCCCATGCCACTATGCAGGATTATCTGCCTTGCTGCTTCCGTTACCTGAAGTGAGAAGCTGGTATGGACATTCAGCCACACTCCACTCCAGAGCGGGACTGAGTGGCATTGACTGCAGTGTTTGTTGGGTATGTAAGGTATGGGTATACAGACAGTCACAGTAAGTGTTCTTGTCCTGGCCTGACCTGGCCATGGAAGCAACTGTAACATGGAGTAACAAATGCTATCCAGAGCTCTGAAATCGTCAAGGTACAAGACACCCAAGGGGACAACACAACACTCCAGCTCTACCTGAAGACAAAGTGAAGCAAGCCCTGATCCAGATTTGGAAGGATGATAGGATTGAGTGTCACTTCTTCTTTCTAGGTATACACACATTTGAAGCTGATGGATCAGCACAAATAAAGGCACAGTTGGGGAAGGGGACAAAAACTGCATGGTGCATTCAGGAAATCACAAATTCTATTTTAACAGACACAGACTTCTCAGGAATCCTTTGAACCAAACCATTTAACCTGAGGACAATAGGAGTTAGAAATAGACAAGGTATAGAACAGGCAAAGGTGGTTCTTTTTTGGGTACGAAAGTAGGTGACACGCTTGAAAATAGGTCAGTGATTAGGATTGGGAGAACTAGGTAACAGCAAGGCCCCTCCAGCAGCGACTTCTTTGGGACGAATCCATGATTTGGCCAGCTGTGGGCACAGGATCACACCCATTTCCAGAACACACTCCTTTTTCCAGCCTGAGGGCTCCTGCACAGACGGCTTCCTCTCCCCAGGACTCTACCCATCCAAAGAACTCTTGATGGGTGTAGAAAGAACAACCCAATCCACGTGTCCCAAGTTCTGAACAGCTCTCCTCTCAAACTGTGAGATACTCTCTTAATGTATCAAGAGCTATTTGCTCCTTTTGTTGGAATTATTACTGACATGTGAATTTATATTGCATTTATTATATATTATTAATAATTATAATTTATTAAACATCTACAAGGAGCCAGCTATAATTCCATGTGCACCGTGCTCATATGATCTCCTCTCTTTGTGGCAATTCTGTAGAACAGTCATCACCATCCCCCTTGGCAAAAGCAAGTAAGGTCCTCTGTGCTTCACCCCACCAATCACAGCCATCTCAGGTCTGTCTGCCCGGTGGCAAAGCCTATGTGTTTCCACTACACTGTTCTCTCACTTCTGAAGTGCTTGATTCAAACATTTGGGTATTGACTCTGTATAATTCACTCTATTCGCAAAAGACACTGAAATATAATCAAAGACATGCTCGTAATAAGAACAGGCCTGGCTCCAATCCCACAAGAGGCCACCACCACCACCCCAGCTCGCTGCCGACGCCTGGCTGACTCCCGGGCTGGGGCAGGAGTGAGCGACGCCCAAATCAGGATCCCTGGGGACGCCTGCTCCTGCTCGAAGATGGGCAGCAGCGCTGTGACGAGAACAAGGATGCTCACACCTGAGAATTCCGGGCGCTCACTGTCAGGCCGAGTTCTAGGGCTTTATAGGACCACCACCATGGGCAGGTACTGCCTTACCCCTTCTTACTCACACATGGCCAATGGATCCTCCTTCTGACCATGCTGTTTCCCCATTTTTCTCTCAGACACTGTGCTTCACCTCCTCCTTTCTGCTCAGTTTCCTTTCATGCTTGCTCCTCACTTTTGCACCTTCTCTATCAGGATTGGTGCCCATCTTCTGTCTCCCCACCTCTCGGGTGAGCTCATCCAATTTCATTCCTCGAAATGCCATCTCACCCTAGTGACACCCACATCTGTATCTGTGGCCTGGATCCACCCACTGAATTCCCGATACATGTATCTTAAACACCATCCCCACATTTCTACAGATGTGAACAACTGCACCTCAAACTGCACGTCTACCACAGACCTGGTTATTTCTGTCCCTAGACCTGTCCTTCCCACAGTCTCCCAGTTCTATGAACTGTAACTCTATCTTGTCAGGTCAAAATCCTCAGCATCACCTTGAGGCCTCTCATTCTTTCACAACGTAAATTCCAGAGATCTGCAAATCCCATGGGCCCCACTTTCAAAGCGTTTCCGGGTTCACTTCCACCTACCCAGCCTTTCCCATTATCAGCATTTCTCCCTGGATGGCTGGCCGGCCTTTTCCTTCCCAGACTACCAAGGACAGAACATCCAGAGTGACGCTTGAGTCAGATCGGCTCAGGTCTCTGTCCAAACCACAAGGTCTCTGACTCAAACCATGCTTGAGTCAGATCAGCTTAGGTCTCTGCCCAGAATGATCCATGAGGCTCTACATGATCCCCCATCTCCGCCCCATTATCTTCTGGACCCTGTCTCCTGCTGCATTCCCTCCTGCTCCCTCCATTCCAGACACAGTGGCTTCTACATTGTCCTGTGGCTATACCACATGGGCTCCGGCCTTGGGGCCCTTGCACTATTTTTCTCCCTAAAATGTACTCTCTATAGACACTCATCTGACTCTCTTATCTTACCACTGACGTCTTTCCAGATCGGATCTATAAAAGGATACCCTCCTATCTCCTCCCCAGAGGGTGATAAGCTTCAGAAGGGCATAGGGTGTGCTCTGCTTTGTTCTCCAGTGTACTCTCTGGGCTGGAGCAAAGCCTGGCACACACTAGGTACCCGGGAAACACTTGTTGAATGAACAGATGAGACATACACTAGCAAATATTCATGTTCTTATCAGGAAGAAGGTATACGGCTGAAGAATAAGCCCAGCCTAGACAAACACAGATTTTAATAGAGGAGCCGGTCAAGTTACAGCACTTGAAAGTGACATCTGTGACTTTCAGGGACCTTTTTAATCACAAAACTCTATAGAAGACTACTTAGAAAGGAAAATGGATATAAAGTAAAACCAAAGCAGTTGCTTTTCCAGGGAAGTATCCACGACCCCGACAAAAATGCTCACGACTAGTGATTCTTCAAACTGCAGGGCACAGAGGCTATGTGTGGAACAGGTTCCCAAGCACCACCCTGGAGAGCATCTCAATACCCGAGTAGGACAAGGGATTTGTATTTTTAATGTGGATCCAAGGGTTCCGATGCATTTTAAGAAACAGTCACAAAGGTTGTATTGTCCCAAGTGGGGACTCCGAGCTACAAGACTATTTAATTTTAATTGAGATTAGAAGCTTAATTTTTAAGGCACCTGAGTCACAACTGAAGTGTTCAACAGCTACCCGGGACTGGCAGCTCCCACAGCTGATAGTGTAGGTATGGAACATTCCCACAACATATACAGTTCATTCCAAAAGTCCTCCCTAGGGGGTGTTTTTCTCCAGAACAACTCTGGGGATCAAATCCAGGGCCTAGCACACTCAGGACCCTGGGTTCAGCCAGATGTAGTAGCACACACCTACAATCCTAGCATTCTCAGAGGCTGAAGCAAAAGATTGCAAATTCGAGCCTACCCTGGACAACTTAGCAAGACCATGCCATCAAAATAAAAAATTAAAATAAGGGCTGGGGATGTAGGTCAGTGCAAAGCCCCTGGACTCAATGTCCAGTACCAGGGAGGAGTGGGAGGTGGGTCACAGGTATTTGTAGTGCTCTATATCCTCTAATTAGACTTTGGAGACACCTAACTAGATGATTAAATTTTCTTGCTAGAATTTTCCGTTTTTTACAATGAAGATGTTTCCTCCCTTGAAAAGAATGAAGGTCCTGTTGGGCATAGTGGTACATGCCAGTAATTCCACCAGAGGCAGAAGAATGGTAAGTATAAGTCCAGTCTAGCCATTGGCCATTGCACTGTGAGCTTTGTACTGGAAATTGAACTCAGGACCTTGTGCTTGCCAGGCAGGCACAGTGCCACTGAGCTACATCCCTGGTCCTCATGCTTCGGCTTTTTGCAAACTGCCTTCTCCTCTTGCCTGCACCAAGGTCCACAGTGACTAGGGGTCAGCAGAAAGCAAACTTGTAGGTGGGGTAGAAGATGCAGGAACCAGTTTTGGTTATGCTTCAAATTCTTGCAGTATTTCTTATTCTCTAAATTGTTCTCTTGTTGCTGTCTCCTCTGCTACCTTTCTTTGCACAGTGGACTTTGAAGGGTGCAGTGGATGCTGGCAGTTGATTCAGGGTAAGGGTGGACCCCTCTGGCACTGGCAAGGGTTGGAGAGATAGGGAGAGGTCACAGACTTCAGGGGTGATCTGAGTGGATGGCCAACAGGGACCACGACTGTCACAGCATATGACTTCTGCTGGCTGGAGCCCGAGACCACATACCCAGTTCTAGCTCTGCAAGGAGCTCTAAGTGGGAGAAGCCAGGACCTCCATGATCCCTGTCATCCTGATCCACTCACTTACACATTTAACAAGCACCTGCTGTGTGCCAGCCCTGAGCTCGGACACCTTCCCTGTCCTCAAGAAGCTCACAGTGCAATGGCCAACATGTAATCTAATGATTATAGCTATTTTTTTTTAAATGCAACATGACAAGGGCGCTAATAAAACATATAAAGAGCACCATCACCCCAGAAGCAGACAGGGACATTGCTGAAGTAGCAACATCTGAGAATCTCACAGCTCACATCACTAAGGTGGGGCTGGACGGCAAGATGTGAGCAAAGTTTAATCTCCACATACAAAATCTGGACTCTCAAGCTTTCATCTGAATGCATTTTTTTCTTCATTTTGTAAAACAAGAGATGAAAACTATTTCTTAAGAGCATTAATTCAAAAAACACTGTGGAAGAACTTACATTAACTTTAAAGGTCTGTACCAAGCCATCTAAAAATCGTATGCTGCAGGTGACTTCGGATCGAGCTTTCTCTTTGGGTAATTCGGAGGTGCGTATGTTATTAATTCTTCCACCCAGCGCACGTAACCGGGAGGTCATAACTATTGTTGGATAACCTGTAAAGTAAGACACACCTGTTAGTTCTTTTGTGTGCTAATTACCAGCTACCAAGAACAGGCCTGAGAGCCCACCCGACACCCTCTCCACCTATTGCTTTGACCAAGGGACTGGCTGAGGAACCCCTGGGCAATGAGAACTAATGAACTGTTTCCATTTGCGTTCCAGTTATTAGAAGTAACATTTACTGCTCAGTTATAACATCCCTAGAATTATACGGCTTGTGTATTTGTCTGCTATTACCTCCCAGATCTATATTGTCTTCTAATTCTAATTCCCCTGGCTTTGAACTTTTTTTTTTTTTTTTTCGGTACTGGGGATCGAACTCAGGACCCTGCGCTTGCTAGGCAAGCGCTTATTCCACTGAGCTATATCCCCAGCCCTTGAACTTTTTATTTATGTCTTACTATCTAGGTGTTTGCCTTTCTCCGCCCCTCAAATGTTACAGAAGTAAGCAGGGCATCAATACAGATTTAAAACTTGAAAAGACTATCGCATGGGCTACGTTAAAGTTAATAACTTCTATTTGTTAAAAGATAACATTTAGCAAAGGGCAACCCACAGAGTAAGAGAAGGTTTGTGCAACACACAGATGAGCAAAGGCTGTATGAAGTGTTCCTAGGACTCAGTGAGAGAAAAAAGCAACCCAATACATGAAAACAGATACTCAAAGGTATTACCCCTCAGAGAACTGCAAAATGAAATCACACGTCACCACTACATCCCACGGAAAGGGCTACGATCTGAGGCCGACGGAACTGGGAGGGTGTACGCGGAGTCAGCTCTCACGCGCCACTGATGGGAACAAGCCAGTGCAACTACTTCGAGAAACCTAAGTAATAGCGACTGAGCCGTACTCTGTGACACAGCAATCCGATCCCTAGGAACGTCTGCAACAGAAAAACGTACATTTACTCACAAAAAGGTATGCGCAAGAATTTTCATAACAGCCTCAAACTGGAAAGGACATAAATGCCCATCACCTGTAGAAAGGATAAACTGGTGCACGCGTTATTACACAGCAAAGAAACTACTCAGATGCAACACTGTGAAACATTGTTTACTGTTTCCATGAGCAAAAGAAGCCACAAAAGAGGATGACCTAGTGCGTGAGTCCACTTGTATAGCTAAAAAAATAAATAAATAAAGGCAAAATGAATCGATGCTGATAGAAGACAGGGTAGGTTATGTCTGGGTATATGGAGTAGGAAGTAGGGTACAGAGTTCTGGGATTTCACGTCTTATGTCTTAGTGTGGGAGCTCACCATACTTCTGTACTCGTTCTGTGAAAATTCAAGCACTGCATTCGTGCTTTGTACATTTTTCTACATGTAAGTTTGCTATATGCTTCGAATAGGATTTATCTCCCCCAAAGTCCATTGTAATTGAGGACTTGGACCCAGGGTGGTGCTGTGGGAAGTGGTGGAAAGCCCTGGGAGGCTGGGCCTAACAGGAGGTCCCCAGGGCACTGGAAGCTTCAGGTGTTTGTCCCGATCCCCTCGGCAGCTCTTGCCCAAGACTGTAACGAAAAGACAAGCCCCAGCCTGCCCCAGCTCTTTCCCTCTGCTCCTAGCTCTTTGAGCTCTAATCGCTGCTTCCTCCTGTGTGCGCTCCCACATTGCCATCTGCCACGCTGTGATGTGCTGAGAACCGAACCAACCTCCCAAACTAAATAAACCTCTTTTCTTCCTAAGTTGCATTGTCAGGCATTTCGTGACAGCCACGAAGAGCTGACAAATGCTACACTTCAGTAACAAGTTTGCTTTAAAAAGTAAACAGAGACCCTTACATCTACAAAGAGGGAATTAGTAGGCAGTTTAAAATCAGACCCTGGTATTTGGAATCAGTAAGAAAACGTGTTTCATGATGAGTCCAACTGCAGAGCGTCAGACTCACAGACTGAAAAGGTGTGCAACTGAGTACATGGCCATGCCATGCAGTGGGAGGGCCAAGGTCTAGATCGCTACCAAAAATACACAAAGCATCCCTACCAGTGTACAGAAGGGGGAAGAAGAGTGAATGCAGATGAAGGTCTTGAGAGGAAACCGATTCTCTGTCAACCTTTTCTGATGAGTTGCCCTTTGCATATGCTGTTCCTTCTGCTTCAGTGCTTTCTGCTCTTCTCCATCTGACTAATCCCTATTCATCTCCTCAGCACAAGCATCCCTTCTCACGGAAGCCTTCCCAGGTCTCCCCCAGCAGTCACGCACTGATTATAAGCTCTATAGTGCTCTTCATTTCACACTTAGCACTTGATTTAATAGCTGCTTCTCCCGCTGGACACCACGCTTGACGAGGGCAGAAATCAGGTTTGGCTTTGCTCTCACTGTATCCCTGACGCCTATGTCAGATGGGCTGTCAGTAAACATTTGAATGAACCAATAAATGAAAGGAATAATAACACAGAAAATGAAGCCCTGACTTAAGAGTCTGGAGAAACAGCAATACAACCTGATGTACACATGCGGCTTGATGGGAAGCAGGCAGAAGAGGGGGCTGGGAGGAGACCGAGGGGAGAGCGGGGAAGCCCGCTCAAACCACAGTGGGCATACGGAGTGCTGGGGACCTCATTAACATGCAGACTGCAGTTGGTTCCAGTAGGGCTGGGAGGGGCGTGAGCATGTGCTGCTCTCTGCCTCTCAGCAGACGCCCCAAGTATTGATCCACGGTTCATCCTGGGACAAGCAAGTCTCAGGACAACTGGGAAAGCAGCACCCATGTCAGGGCAGGGCCAGAGAAGATCTGTGAGTCATCAGCAAAGGGGGGGTGACTCAGCTCTGGAAGAGATGAGCACAAAGCAGAGCGGAGGCCTGAGATTTGAGCCCCAGGGAGCTACAGACACAGCCAGGGCACAAGAAAACACAGGTAAAAGCTTGTGTAGAACGTGCATCCAGGGAGAAAGAGTGCATGGGATCCCTCACACACACATTTAAGGAGCTGCAGGTGCACCGCCATTCTTCTGTAGATAGGGATAGGAACTCTCAAACATTAATAAAGAAAATTCCTCAGACCAGCAGTGCAAAAACAAAACAAAACAAAAAAAAAACCCCAATCATTTATAAAATTCCACCCACCCTACCACCTCTGCCTTGCCCTTTTCAGTGCAAATGTCATCAGGAAGCAGAGATACGTTTTCTGAGTAATACAGAAAATTATCAAAAGACAACAAATGTGTTCCACAATGCTTTAACCCACATTGAATTTTAAATGTCAATTTTGTCGCTTGGTTCTTGTCTAAGAATCTCAGGTGGATAACTCTTTTTTTAAAAGACACAATAGGATCGTCACAAGCGTGGTTTTAGTGGGAGGCGCACTCCAGAGTCACCTGGGGAACTTTTTAAAAAATGATGCCTGTTTCAGCCCCCGCCCACATGACGTTCCAGTGCCCTGCGATGTGGCACAGGATGATGCTCACTGTGCAAAGGCCTCCGCGGTGGGACCCTTGCCTGGCAGTCAGGGCCTGGGGGAGTGAGTGGGCTTTCCTGGAACTCTGGGGTGTGTTCTGGATGATGGAACTTAAAGTAGGGGCTCAGCAGAATGTGAGCCATTCACTGTGGGCACATAGGGAAGAGCCGGGTAGCTGTTCCACAGGGCAGCCAAAGCAGAAGCAATCACATAGTGACCTGGACAGCAAACAACAGTGATTTCAAACAAGAGCCTGCAATGAAAGTCACATGGACTGATGTGTCAACTGCAGGCACAGATTTGCACACTGCTCCTCACCTGAGCAGCCCCTCACATCTATGCAGTATGGGGGACCATGGCACCTATGAGTTAACTGTAGCTAACAAGGCTGCCCAGAATGGTCACAAAGCCAGGTGGCCAAATAAATTAGACCAGTAACCAGAAAGATAGGGTTGCCCTTCCTTGCATCCATCTCTCATTGTTACATGAAGGGCTTGGGAATCTACAGAGAATGTCAAAGAATAGTATTTTATGAAATTTATATGGGCAGATGTGGTGACATAAGCCACCAGCACTTGGGAGGCTGAGGTAGGAGGATCATTGCAAGTGTGAGACCAGCCTGTGCTACAAAGTGGGCTCCAGACCAAACTGAAATTCATAGCGAGACCCTGTCTCAAGAAGACAAAAAAAAAGTTATACAGAAATGTTCTTTCTACATTTGTTCCTAATGCAAACCTTGATAAGAGCAGGCCTGACGTGGAACCACCACATAAACGAGCCACGCAGTGTTTTCAAGAATTGAAATTGTATCTTAAACAATTTGGTTGGGATGGATGCTGACTAGTTGCCCTGTTTCCTGTGCCCCAGCAGAGAATGCAGGGTTTCTTTGGCTTCCTTTAGAAGCCTCTTCGCTCTCAACAAAGCCACCACCCAAACAGGAACACACTGGCCTCTATGACCACAAACAATCACAGCTGCAGCTGATGCCACTTACAACACAGAAGCTAAGCCTATTCATTGCAAAATTAGGAAAATTAAACAGTTATTGCTATAGGATATTTTGCACAATAGCAAGAGAGGCTCTACTAGGAATCATCTTAAATCAGAGATCACAGCTGGGAAACACAGGCAGGAGTGACATCGCACTCTGCACACTGGGGTGCAGTAAGTACTTGCTGAGCTGTGAAAAGCACATGCAAAGCGCCTAGCACATTGCAGGACACATTTTATTTACATTAAGCTTCTGCTGCTACCAGGTGTTGACTACAGGTTCCAGATTTTGTAGGGGCAGCTTGATTTTAAACACCTTACAGACATTACATAAATGCTTTGTTCCTTAAAATTTGTATTCATTTAAATAAATTACAGGTTCCAGATTTTGTAGGGGCAGCCTGATTTTAAACACCTTACAGACAGTACATAAATGCTTTGTTCCTTCAAAATTGTATTCATTTAAATAAAGACACTTGCTAGGGTTAAAAAGCACTTGTTACAGATATATAATATACATTTGAACTTCTCTACAAACTCAGAGTGGAGTCAGAAGCATAAGAAGGTACACAAATTGCCATGCACCAGTGCCTTGGTGGCCGGGGCTGGGGAATGGGTCTTCCATTCCTCCAGACTGCCCCAGAGGCTGAGGAAGTAGTCACCGCTTTAGGTTCTAAGGGTCCGGCTCCAGGCTGATCCACAGAACTGTTCTTTCACAAGCTAGTGGACCTTGACAGAAAGGACAGAACAGTGCATGCCCACCCCAAGCCCTCTGGATCATTTCAAAATGAAGTGCAAATTATGCCATATGCTCGTTTTTAAAAATGAAGAACTTAGACCTCATATTTAGGAATGCAAGTTTCAGCTTAAAAGGAGGAGGCAGAGAAGGAGGGAGAGAGAGGGAAGGGGAAGCAGAGGAAGAGCAAAAGGAGGAAGACGGAGGAAAGAGGTGGGGAAAGGAGGAAGAGGT
>PVLD010027531.1:0-20639 GCA_004027595.1 Dinomys branickii | reverse complement strand
TCATCCAATAACAGATGCTGGCGAGGATGTGGAGAAATAGGGACTCTATTACACTGCTGGTGGGAATGCAGACTGGTGCAACCACTGTGGAGAGCCGTTTGGAGATTTCTCAGCAAACTAGGTCTAGAGGTTCCATTCAAACCAGCTATTCCTCTTCTGGGTATTTTCCCAGAAGATCTGAAAACATCATATCACTCTGTTTTTTTTTTTTTTTTTTTTTTGGCGGTACTGGGGATCGAACTCAGGACCCTGCGCTTGCTAGGCAGGCGCTTATTCCACTGAGCTATATCCCCAGCTCCATCACTCTGATATATGTGCACCCATGTTTATAGCAGCGCAATTTCTATTAGCTAAAATGTGGAAGCAACCTAAGTGTCCATCCACAGAAGACTGGATTAAAAAATTGTGGCATTTTTATATAATGGAATATTATTCAGCTATAAAGAAAGACAGTTTTGGGGACTTTGTAGGCCAATGGTCAAAACTGGAGTCCATGTCCAATTTTTAATGTAACCAAACAGAGGCCGTTTAACTATCCAATACATTGTCACATTCTCTGGGTAGCTGCGTGACTGACTACATATTCACTAACCCTTTCTATGGCCTCTGAAGAAATTGTTATATTACATACGGAGATATCCTGTATTTGTTTGTTATTCATTTCCTTGAAAACATGAAAATGTTATTAGATTATACCCTTTCATCTAAACAGTCCCAAAATAAGTGAAAGATACTGGTAGAAAAAGAAATTATTTCATGTGTAAAATTGTGTTCAACTAGCTTATTAATAATACCAAAGAGAAAGTAATGTGCTAGAGGGGCTGGGGGTATAGCTCAGTGGCATAAGCGCTTGCCTGGCAAGTTCAAGGTCCTGAGTTCGATCCCTGGTACCGGAAAAAAAAAAAAAGAAAGTAATGTGCTAGTATGCCACACTTAATCTTTGACTTTTATTAATTTGGAGTTGGAGTCAGACTAAACTTAGATTCAAATCCTGACCCACAACTTTATTAATGTTGTGAGCCTAAGTAAGTTACTCTTAACCACACTTTTGCTGGTTATATGTAATATAACAATATTATGAAACTCTAATGGAAGGTTATACTTGTTTTATGCTTGTTAAAATCCTATTTTAATTAGTGACTATTTAGTTTTCTTTTTTCAAAATTAAATGTTTCAAATTAAATTTAATTGCTACTTGAACAGTAAAATGCCAAAGTAAATACTGTGGCAATAAAAGTGCCTTATGATTCTTGTTTCAAACTTTTAAGTTGATTCCTCAGTTCTTATCTTTGTTTTTCTCTCCTTTGAAAGCATTTTACAAATATGTATTTCTTCTCTAATATGGGATGACATAAGCCTAAAATACAGTAAAACAAACCAGCACATTCCATTGTCAGATGATTGGCAGTAGTAATTATTTTTCTAAATAATCACATTATTGCGAGTTATACAGGTTTTAATTTGCCTTTCCTTCTGATTTTAAAATACTTTCAGATCTCTTGTGGAAGAGGACGACCAACATATGAAATTGTCCCTTGGAAGCAGCGAAATGGGCCTCTCTTCCCATTTGCAGTCTTCCAAGGCAGGAACCACACGCATCTTTACCAGCAATACCCACAGTTCTGTCGTGTTACAGGTAATCTAAAGTGTGCTTTATTACCTTAAAATATCCGCCTGGATTTTTGCGATCTATAGTGTTCATAGTAGGGGAGGATGTGGGTATTTAGGGACAGGGAAATGTATGTATTACAAATCTGTATTTTCTGCTCAGTTTTGCTCTTAACATAGAACTGTTCTAACAAAGTTTATTACTTACAAAAACAAAACCAAAAACTCACCAGAGGAGAAATTCTGATGGAGGAATGCACACCTACCTGAGGTTAAAAAATTCGCAGAATTCATTACCTTGTTTCTGTGAAAGACATCCTTCTAGCACATCACTTTCTTCAAAAGTACCATATCTTGGATAGGATATTTGGCTGTCCTATCCATTGGCTGCCCACTACGTGGCAGCCCAAGTAAATATCACAAGGTTTCCCACACAAGCCTTCTAGTTCCTCACTCACAGCCTATTCTGTCATCTTTATCGTAGTTCTCAACATCATATTTATTCATTTCTAAATAGCAAATATATTTATTTGCTCAACTCACATTGGCAGTAGTAAGTGTGAGGCTAGGAGTGAATACTGCTAAATGCAAACTGATAGGTATAAGAAATTAGAACTAATGTGAAAGTAAGGGACAGAAAGCCAAAGAATGCAAAACAGCGTCCTGTAGCTATTTAGCACAGGAATTAACACCCCAAGGACTTCTGACTGTTGTGGACGTTCACTGGTCCTCTGTGGCTATTGCTGGATTAGAGGAGAGTGTAATACTAGATTTCATAAATGCCTTTATAGTTAAATTATATCAATCTTCCTTGTTTACTAAAGTAAGAGAAGATCTTTCTAAATATATCTTTAAATGGAATCTCCCCAAATGGAGCTCATGAATTTCACTGGTCAACAACCATTAAAACAGAACAGTATATAGTATAGTGATAAACAATGCTCATATTTGATGAGCGACCTTGGTAATTTTGATGTGATTTTGATTGTGCTTCCTTTGGGTTTTGTTTTTCTTGTCTCCAAAATGTGAGACTTGACTAAAAGTTCTCTATATTTCCTTCTCTGAACCCAGTGAAATCACATGTCCTAATATGTCAATTTCTAGTAGGAACTGGGTTCTAAGTTTCATTGTCCTGTGACTATCCTCAAGAAAATATGCTGTACAGATGGTGTACATATTAGTTTGCAAGGGAATGAGGGGAGAGAAAAATGGGTAAACCAGATAGGAAAACTGTGAGATTAAGAATTGTTTGGGTGTATTAATACACTGTTGCTAAAGATAAATTTTAAGTAATAGAAAAAATAAAAGACAGCCTTATCTCCACTATACATATGTCCTGTGTATACCTATAACCACATGCTCACATCAATTATTGTTGTATTGCTGACTTTCAAACTGTGAACCAAAGGATGGTACCTATTGTAGTACAATGTTATATTTATGCAGTAATTATTAAATTTTAGTGCATGCCAGAATCACAAGAAGAGCTTGTTAAGACTGTAAGTCCTGACACTTGTGAGGCTGAGGCAGGAGGATCAACACAAGTAAAAGGCCAGTCTGGGTTACATAGTGAGTTCAAGGCAAGACTTAAATATGTAGCAAAACCTTGTCTCAGAAAGTAAAATCAAAATGGAACAAGCCGAATGAACCCTGAGCCCCAACTCAGAGTTTGTGAATCAAATGTCCGGTGGTAGCACACAGAGATTTGCACTTGTAACAAACTCCTAAGTGATGCTTCACATAGAGGAAATACAGTGATTTTTCAACATCCACAGGGCATCAGTTCCAGGATTCCTCATAGATACCAAAATCTACAGATACTCAAATGCCTTACACAAAACAGCACATATTTGCATGTGATCTGTGCATATTTCGCATACTTCTAATCTCGATTACTTATATAGCTAGTGCAACATAAGTGCTACACAAATAGTCGTTACACTGTATTATTTAGGGAATAATGACAAGTATCAAGTTTGTATCTGTTCTTTATAGAGCAACCAAAGTGGGCTCAGCTACATTTTACAGCTGAGGATGGTTGAGTCATAAAGAAGCTACAGTGCCTAGAGAAGGCCCACTATACTTCAAACTACTAATTTAGAGGCAAGAACCTTCTTCCACCAACAAAGATAGACCTTTTGTCTCTGTATTATGTAGATTATAACTGATTCTTACAATGGTGAAACGTTGGAAATGCTTAAATATTCATCAATAGGAAAAATTATATGAATTTTGTTGCATCAAAAGTATACAAAACTATATATTCACTAAAAAGTGAGAGACATCTCTAGGTATTTAAGGGAAAAATATAAGATGATAAATAAAAATAAGTTGTGGAAAGTGAGGTCCATCCATACAAGGGTACGTGATTCAACTATATATTAAAAATGAGGCATGATACATGCTACAAGTATGAGGAACTAGTGACAAAGTTCTATGATTCTATTTATATCAAATACCCAGAATAGGAAACCCCATGGAAACGCAAGGTAGACCATTATTTGCTTGGGGTCAGGGAGACTGGGGGCATATGAGTTTGACAGCCAAAGAGCACAGCGTTTCTTTTTGAAGTAATGAAAATTTTCCAAGTTTTGCTGTGGAAATGATTGAACATACATATAAATATACTGAAATCATTTATTTTGTTCACCTTAAATGAGTGAATTTTATACTGTGGTGACATATATCATAATAAAGGTATTTTTAAAAATAATAGAGTGCCAGGCATGGTGGCAGATACCTGTAATCGCAGCACCCAGGAGGCTGAGGCAGGAGGATTGCTGTGAGTTCAAGGACAGCATGGGCTACCTAGTGAGTTCAGAACCAGCCTGAACTACATAGTAAGACCCTGTCTCAAACAAACAAACAAACAAACAAACAAACATAATAGGGGAAAATGTATTGTAGAATCCTACATATTTTTGAAAAGTTTTCTAATATATGCATACAAATGAGAATGACTAGCGAAGGTCTAGAAATATTAGGGAGGGGAGTGGATAATGTTATTTTTGCTGTGTATAATCCTACACTGTTTAATTTTTTACAGTGGAAATACTTTTCCATGTAACCTATATAATTTAAAGAACAGAAAGGTCAACCAAAGTGTAGCTATATTTTAGCACTACCTTACTTTGTCATATTTGTCATATTTTAGCTCATTGGTGCAGGCTGGTGGCTAAAATTGTGATGTGAGCCAGGCACAATCAGAAACACCTGCAACACTAGCTATGTGGGAGGCTGGGGCGGGAGAATTGAAAGTCTGAGGAAACCTAGAAAATTTATCAATGCCCTATCTCAGAAGAAAAAATAAAAAGGACTGGAGTTTTAGTTCAGTGGGAGAGTGCTTGTCTAGAATGTCTGAGGCCTGGGTTTTATTCCCATATCACACACACACACACACACACACACACACACACACACACACAATTTGAAATTAACCTAAACATTTTTATTATTTGAATATGCTCTTTCTGCAAGTGATTTTTGTTGTTATTATTATGGTTATTATTATTTTGGTTTTCAGAGGCAGGGTCTTGCTGTGTTTCTCAAGCTGACTTTGAACTCATATAGCCTAGGCTAGCCTCAAACTTCCTGTGATTCTCCTATGTCAGCCTCATGGGTGCTGAAATTACAAGCCTATACTGCTATACCCAGAAAATTTTCGTTATTATAATATTTTCTGTAGAGGTACAGAGCCACGACTGTGTATTGCTGTTGAAAATCTCTGTAGTTTCTATTTAAAAGTTTATTAAAACAATATTCTCACAAATTGATATTTTTAAGGCCAACCACTGACAAAGACTCTTTGTATCTAATCTTAGGTGTGTGGTTGTTTGGGGACTAAGCCAGAGAAGTGATTGACATGTAGACGTTATGATTGTTCTGAAGTTAGAAATAACACAAACCCCAGCTACAAAAGACATTGAAGGGACAGTCAGAGACAGAGACTCCTGGGGAGCAACTGTTCTAAGAAGTTTCACGCTTCAGGGTCACTCACTCCCTACCTGTAGTGAGAATGACGCGGCATTCAGCCTGAACTGAAACTACTGACTCTCTAGTTCTTGGGGAAAGTCACCTATCTTGGCTGGGCCAGCTTCTTTATTTGTAAGTTGGTAAAAGATAGGAAGATTAAACGTCAGAATTTATGGCAAAGGGTGTGGTAAATATCCATGTTTTTTTCTTTTTACCCAAGATAAACAAAGAAGGTGTGAGAAAAAGAGGAGCTGACCAGAAGTAATGGGCACACAAAAGAGGTCCATACTATTGTCATGAATAGCAATAGAAGGTGAATCATTTCAACTTAATAAGCTTCAGCAAACTAGGCTCTCAAAGAAAGTATCTAGGAAGGCATTTCATACCTTACCTTGGAATCCTAGAACCTTGAACATATTCCAGGATAATCCTTGATGGAGTTAGCAGAGCAAATTACTTTTGCTAAAGTAAAGAAGATTAACCAGGGTTCACTTAAGTAGTGAGTACTAAAGTCAAGGATAATTTCATTTTCCTCAGTCCTGGACTATGGGTGCATCTCTGGTTGCTTCTCATGGATGCCTTCCATTCTTTGCTTTCTCCTTATTATCTCAAGTTGACAGTATCTTTCCCTTACTTCCAATCCTATCATACTTCACTGAATCATACCTTTCCTAGCATCTTCAGTTTGTAAAATAATGGTTTTGTTGATTTATAACTCACATACCACATAATGCCCCATTTGAGTGTATGATTCATTGATTTTTAGTGTATTTCCGGGTTTGTGCAACTGTCACCAATTGTAGAACATTATTATTACCTCAAAAAGAAGATGTATTTAAGGCTGGGAGTTTCACTCATTAGTAGAGTGCTTGCCTATCATGTGCAAGGCCCTAGATTTAACCTCAGCACCGCCACAATAAATAAATAAATAAATGAGAATAAAAAATTCTTCCTTATCTGATATTATTTGGTAGCAGTCACTCTCCATCTGCCTTAAGTCCTAGGCAAAACACTAATCTACTTTTTATTTCTGTAGATATGCCTAGTCTAAACATTTCTTATATGGAAGAATACAAATTATGAAATGTGGTCTTCTGTGAGTGACATTTTGTAAGTTAGCAAAATGTTTTTATGTCTCATCGATGTTGTATGCAACATTCTGCCTTCCTTTCTGTGGCCAAGTATTATTCCATTGTATGGATGTACCACTGTTTGTTCATCAAGAATCCATTGATGGACATTTGAGTTTTTCCCATTTGGCCTTATGAATAATGTTTCTATAGTTACTTATGAACAAATGTCTGTCTGGACATATTTTCCTTTCGCTTTACTATATACTTAGGAGTAAAATTACTTGGTCCTATGGTAATGGGACATTTAATCATTTGAAGACATGCCAGAGTGTTCTTTCAAAGTAGTTGTACCATTTTATATCCATACTGGAAGTGTAGGTTCCAGTTTCTTAACATACTCAGCAGCACTTTTATTTCTTGTTTTATTGTGGGTATCCTGATAGTTGTGAAATCGTACTTGTGGTTTTGATTTGAATTTCCCTGATGGCAATAATGCTGAACATCTTTTCATTTGTGCTACAGTCATGTCATTTTTGGAGAAGTATCTGTTAAGACCCTTTGCCCATTTTTGAGTTGGATCTTTGTTTTAGTATTTAGTAGTAAGGATTCTTATGTGTATTCTAGATGTGAATCACCTGTCTGATACATAGTTTGCAAGTATTTTCTCTGAACACCTTTAGTTTTATGGCCTCTCATTTTTCTGCCGTAACTAACCTGCCAACTTTGAATCCTTTATCCATTCAACTGTATAACATTTCCTTCATTGTTATCTTAACAGAGGGAGTAGTGTAGAGTCATTTAAACTGCCTGAAACACGGTTTTTCTCTCTCTCTCAAATATTACTGTTCTTTCACACACCAGTGTTTTAGCACTCATTTCCCTCCCCTGGAATGCCCTATGTAATACATCTCCTATTTATTCATAATGACTTATTTTAAATGGTACCTGTCTGTAAAATAGTGTTCTCTTCTTTAAGCATTTTGAAAACTTAGCTTATGGGCTGGGGATATAGCTCAGTGGCACAGCACTTGCCTAGCAAGCAAAAAGTCATGAGTTCGATTCCCAGTAGCAAAAAAAAAAAAAGAAAAGAAAAAGAAAACTTAGCTTTTTATCTGATAAATGAAAACATAATTATGTATATTTAGGGATACCGTGTGGTGTATCCATACATGTATACACTACAACATTTATATCAGGTTCAATGTATCTGTTTTCTCAAAATTTATCATTCACGGTGAAAATTTTCAAAATCCTTCTAAATTTCTTTAAAGGTACATGACATTAGTGCTGTGTACAGTCAGTTTATTGTATAACAGAACATCATACTCTCTTATCTAACTAGCTTAGTGCCAGCTGATTAACCTCTCCCCTTGTGAAACATTTTTTGACCAAAGCAGAGTTAGTGGCCTCTCCTACATATACACTGTTTAACTCCTATTCCCATCACTCAGTGTGACCTTTTATCTAAATTATTACTTCTGTATGCCTGATATTTAGGGCTAGAGTACACAGTGATGCTTAATAAATGTCCACTTTTGCCATTATTAGCATCATCATTACCATTAAAAGAGATAATATATAAAGAGCTTGACCCATTACCGGGCATAGGCAAACCACTCAGTGTGTTTTGCAGCTCTTAATAGGTACTGTCTGTGGAATCAATGAATTCGGATGGTGGCTTATAAGTTACTTTTATTTTTACTGGGTTCATTGATACCTGAAAACAATGACATGAGAAATAAATGGCCAGAATTGTTTTTTCTGCTTTATAGATCCAGGTAAGTGATTCTCGTGCAGGTTAGGGGGCCTGCTCAAGTTCACACAGCCAGTAAGTGACAGATACCAGGACTTCACCCAGGTCTTCTGAATGTAGACTTGCATTTGTATTTCTTCTAATCTTCCTTTAAACAATACAAACCTTTAAAATATAATGTCTATAAATATTAAGCGTTCATGAAGTATGAGGATGAATAAATATATTAACAAAGGCTAATTTGGCATGAATGATATAATAGATTTTACTCTTGATAGAAATAGCAGCATTATGCAGATGACCTTCTTGCTTCCCTACACTTCTTTTGCTCCTCTGCCAAAAAGGAGACAGCAGAAACATGGGTAAAGTCATTAACTGCCAGTTGGAAGGGTCGCTGTCAGAACAAGGAGGCCATAACTAGGATATCAAGCCTTAGCTCGTGACAATGTATATTAAGTGAACAATTCTCATGCAGTGGAAACAGACCATTTCCTGATTATTAACTATGTTTTGTCAAACCTGCAAAAGTTTAAAAATGCCTCCTGCTCTGGATGTCTAGGATGTTAACTGACAGTTTCTCATTTTAAAGGCTGGTGCTTATCAGCCTATCCTTTTGTATTTATTAATGCAATCTTCTCATTTTTCTTTTTTAGCTTGTTAATATAGTGAATTAATTACCTTTTTAATGCTAAAACAACCTTGCATTTCAAGGATAAACCCTCCTTGGTCATGATATATTATTACTCTTTTTTACAGTATGCCTTCGTTACTTTTCTCTCATTGCTAAGAAAAAAATACCTGATGCCCAGAATTAAGGGGGTAAAGGTTTATTTAGCTCATAATTTGTGGAGGTTTCAGCCCATAATCACCTCGCTCCAGAGCAGGGTGGCGTGGCACAGGGGCAACATTTCCCGGTGGTAGAAGACAGCAAAAGCAGCAGGAGCAAAAAGGGAGGGAACAAGCCTCTTTCCCCCCTTATATTGTATCTGGGCTGTGTGCCCAGGCCCACGCCATCTCTCTGCCTTGCTCTTCCGCAAGCTGAGGATGTTCACAAAGTAAGGACCCTGGCCCCCCTACTGAATCACTTAGTTGAACTTATAAACTTGTCAAGTTGACACAACAAACAACATCCTGGAGCTGTAAGGACAGGTCCTTTCCACCCCAGGATGTAGAGCTGCTGAGTTACTTCGTTAAGCTTCTAGACTCCTCAGGTTGACACAGCGCATCAACTGTAACACACTGTTAAATTTGATTGGATAAAATTCTGTTTAAAAGTTCTGTCTATACTCCTAGTGGATTTTGATTTTGATTTTCTTTGGTTGCCTTTGTCTGGTTTGGATATTAAGATCATGCAAGGGTTTAGGGTTGTAGCTCAGTTTAGAACACTTGCCTAGCATGCAGGAGTCCCTGGGTTCCATCCCTAGTACTGAAATAAACCAAAAAGGATAATTCTGACCACATGGGATGAGTTGTGACATATTCCCTTTGTCTGATATTCTGGATGTTTTTGTGGTGTGTTCTGTCTTCCATTAATGTTTGGTATATTTCAGCAGTGAAAACAACTGAGTTTTCTTAGGGAGAAGATTGTAAGTTCAAACTCAATTGTATGGCAGTATGGCAATTCAGAATATCTGTTTATTGCAGAATAAACTTCAGTAGCTTATTTATTTTAAAAAATTTGTCCCCTTAAAGGCAGATGACCTTCTTGCTTATTCATATTTCCTTATCAAACTTTTAATATTCATTGATACTGTATTGATATCACCTTCCTTAGTCCAAGTATTGATAATTTATATTTTGTTTCATCCTTCCCTTAATCAATATGACTAGAGTTTTATCAAATTCATCAGTCTTCTCAAATAAAAAATATTTGGTTTTATTGATTTTTCTTAATTTTTGTTTTCATTGATTTCTATTTGATTTTTATTATTTGTATTTTACTGATTAATTTGGAATTAATTTGCTCTTCTATTTCAAATTTCACAATGAGGAAACATATTTCTTATGAGATTTTTCTGATAGTAATTTACAAATATAAATTTACTACTAAATACAGCCATAACTGTACCCCACAATGATTGATACCTTTTATTTTCATGCAGAATACTTTCTGGTTTCCTTTTGATCGCTTCATGAATTATTTAGGAGTATATTGTTTTAATTTCCAAACAATTGGGGAATGTTTTAGAGATCCTTTCTGTTTTCTAATTTAAAAAGTTCAGGGAACATATTGGAATCTTTTAAATATATTTTGAAACTTGTGTGACTAGATTTTTTATGAAAAAAAGGTAAAACAGAATTTCATAACAAAATATTAGGAGAATAACAATAGTAAACACATGGCATACTGTCACCTTCATAGTAATTATTCAGTAAAAGATATGGACATAAAAGATTCTCCAATAAATGTTAGCACAAACCTTCCTTTTCAATGAACTAAGAGACACTAATAGTATAGCTAACTTGCATTTTTCTCCCTTTTCCCTTCCTTTCTTTCCCTTTAACCCCATTCTAGTTCCTTTTTACTCTTAAGCAATTTCTTCCCATTTCACAATATGTATTCTACATTTTAGGCATTATTTACTCTTTCAATTTCTCATACCAAAAGAAAAAAATTTCTCATACCATAGAAACAATACTGTTTACACATGTGAGTCTGATTTATTTCACTTATGGGTATTATCTCAAATTGCATCCATTTACCTATAAAAGTATCCAGTTTATTCTTCCTTATGCCTGAGTAGTACTCCATTGTGTAAAAGGGCAACGTTTTTTATCCATTCATCAGTTGATGGGCATTTGGGTTGTTTCCAAGATTTAGTATTACAAACTGTGTTGCTTTACACATGAGTGTTCATATTTCGCTATGGTATGAAGCTTTTAATTCTTCTGGGAAGATACCCAGGAGGGAAATAGGTGGGTTGAATGGGACCTCTAATCCCAGCTCTTTGAGGAATAGTATCCATGCTGGAAGAAAAATGAATGAAATCTCTGTGTGCTGAGATAGAAGTCTGTCCATCTTATCTGCTCAGGTGAATTTTAAAACACTTAAGAATATATATGGTCTTTTGCTTGAGGTTGACATTTAGTTTTCAACTTATGTCTTTCTGTATTTTGATTTAAGAAAGCATATATTTACATTTTTTAACCTGAAACTTATTTGGAGGAGGAAAAATAGTCAAATCTTGGGGGCCAAAATTTTTCCCAAAACCCTGGCTCAGTTCTGTTTCTCTTGTCTTAACCTTTGCCATCTACCGCAAATGAGTATGTTACGCGCAATTCACTTCAGTCTTGGGAGAGGTTTCACAAATAAGTTTCACAAAGTTAAAATTCTTCCCAGTGACTGCAAGCCTTTGAAGTTCCAAGTTATGGCTTCTAGGTAAAAGTTGATTGGATTTTTCATGTTTTAATAAAAAATTTAAATTCCAGTTGCATGCCAAAGCACTGGGGAGATCAGCTGGGGCTCTCCTCCTCCTCATTGCTTGGTGGTCATCTGCCAGCTCAGTGTATTCATTCAGTACTTCCTGATCCGTATGTCCATTGGAAAGGTGATGCCCATAAACTTACTTTACTTTAGAATTCATCTGTGAATGTTAAGAGTCACCTGTTACATTCACCATGAGAGCATTACCCCCAAAATGGACAACTCTTACAAATTGAGCTGCTAGTGTTTTATTTGCAGTTTTCTAAATAATCGGAATGGCAGATGAATTAGTGAGCGTGTGCAGTATTTGTGTTTACAAAGGAAAAGGAATACTTACGAAAGACTTTATATTTTTGAACAAAAACATGGGAGTCATTGTTGGAGAAAGACAAATATAATCCTGTTCTAAAGTATATGTATAACCTGTGAATATTTTTCCCCTGGAGGGAATATGGCTGGATCAGATAAGCTCTTTGACGTTCTATTTCTGTAGATTCAAGTATTTGCTTTAAAGTGTAATTTTAAAATCAAATCGAGGGCTGGGGATATAGCTCAGTGGAATAAGCGCTTGCCTAGCAAGCGCAGGGTCCTGAGTTCGATCCCCAGTACCGCAAAAAAAAAAAAATAAAAAAATAAAATCAAATCGAGGTGTTAAGACTAAGGTTCATATTATATATATATATGTATATATGTGTAGAATCAGTATTTTAAAAATTGCATTCTTAGTATATTATGCCTTTTACTTCTTAAATATGTAAAGCCCAATTTGATTTAAAGTTTTATATGAAGCTATTAAAATATGAAGAGGATAAGGTAATCCTTTATATTGGTTTTGTATTATATATTACATTCCAAGAAAGCAGTTTTTGTCTGTATATTCCTGAGTTTTTTTTCTTTTTGAGACAAAGTTTCACTATAGAGTTCAGGCTGGCTTTGAAATCACTTTGTAGCCCAGGCTGCCCTCAAACTCTCAGTGATCCTCCTGCCTCTGCCTCCTCAGTGCTACGATTATAGGGGTGCACCACCACACCCAGCCTGATATTTTTTTATAGTGAAGCAATTTTTTCTTTAAAACTATAGACTCACTCTTGTCAAAATCTTCATTTTTTCCCCATTATTAAACTGTATATTGTCCTCTTTTGCTATAGTTTACCAATTTATTACATGTTTGTTACCTTGATGACAGAATTGTATGTATTTGTCATGTACAGTATGGTACTGTGAAATATGTGTACATTGTGGAATCAGCCTGTTATCTTAAAAGTATTTCATTCTCTCAAGAACAGATCAGAGGAACAATGGCCTATTTGTCATTGCTTGGGAGCATCAAGGGTGTAGGAGGAAGAGCTCATCAACTGGCATTCTTCTCAACCAGAACCCTGACTCTCTTCTCAAGTGTGGGTGCTGGCCTGTTAGCTTTCTGGGAGACCTTTAAGCATTTGGGACAATTAAGGCTCCTGTTGTGCCTTCCTGGCCTCCTTTACCAAAGATAACTAAATATCAAACTTGAAAGATAAATTGGTCGAGCAGCAGCCATACACTGAGTATTAGAATATTTAAAGCACAATTTCTTAATCCTCAAAGGAATGAAACAATTCAATTGGTAAACTCATATCTTGCTCTTAATGGAGATGCTCTCTCTCTTTCTCAAAAACTAACAAAACAAAAAAGTTCAAGATATTTCAGTAAACTGGACTATTAAAGTATTATTATGGAGAGTAAAATATTATTGTGTAAAGGATCATTATACAGTCTAATAGTCTCATCCTGTTGGTATGAAAAGAGAAATGTTCATGATAATTTTTTCTTAATAAAGTAAAAGCTGGTGATTATGTAAGTGAATTTATATACTATACTTTCCCTATTTGTTCTTAATCTAACTTAGCCCTAATTTTATCTTTTTCATATGGTGAAAAATACATTGCTACATATCAAAGAGCCATTTGTTTTCCATTCTCCTGTATACTGCATTACATGGATATATAAGTGGCATTTTAGCACAGAGATTTGTAACTTTATATTACCTTGATTAGTGGCTTAATTCATGTTCTTGTTCCAGGGCTTTGACCAGCTTCGACTTGAAGGGTTGCTCTGTGATGTGACCCTAATGCCAGGTGATACGGATGATGCCTTTCCTGTTCATAGAGTCATGATGGCATCTGCTAGTGATTACTTCAAAGCTATGTTCACAGGTAGCTTGCCTTCTAACATGTTCCATCTCTATTAAAACAACATGGACCACCAATGTGTAAAGCTTTTATTTCTAAAATGAAATTCAGAAAAAAAAATGAAATTCAGTTATTTTGGATTCTGTCTTTCTAAGAAGAAATCCTTTCAAATGGAGTACTCACCAGTGTGTATGGTTTTGCACCTTGTTGTTCTTTTATGGGAAATTGATGTTTTTTTACCACTCATTTTTGTTTCACAACTTTTATTTCCCTTCTCATATCTGAATGGACCATCTGAACACAGTGCCCCACTAATTCAATCTTTAATCCATCAAGCACAGATAGAGGCAGGAGAACATTTTGGAAGACATTGCATTATATATGGCCTCTATTAGTATAAGAGAAAATCTTTAAGTGTTTTCTTTTAACTGTAAAATATGCAAAAGCCTAACTCTGGGGAGTGCTTTTTCTTTATTTTAGTTGGCAGCAGAAGTGAGTTTGACATTAATTATCCATCTTCGTTTAATTGAATGTCTTTTTATTTAAGGTGGAATGAAAGAACAAGATTTAATGTGCATTAAGCTTCATGGTGTGAGCAAAGTTGGTCTAAGGAAAATTATTGATTTCATTTATACTGCAAAACTTTCTCTTAATATGGACAACCTTCAAGACACGCTGGAAGCTGCCAGCTTTCTACAGATTCTGCCGGTTTTGGACTTCTGTAAAGTATTCCTCATATCTGGGGTAAGATATTTTCAGATCTTTTCCTGTGGTAGACTTCCGCATAACCTGTTTAAAGTTGGACTTATGAAAGGGTATAGCCCTGTGAAACCTTTGCCATTAGAGAGAAGTGTCACATAGTATGTAGTCTGGGAGCAAGTTAAGATTAAAACAAGTGCATTTTAATAATTAAAATCCTTTTTAAAAAGCTTTCCATGTAAACAATAGGGAATGCTAGTGCTGTTTGATAAGAATGTGTACTTTAATCCTGTTCCTAGTGTTATATAACTTTATTGGTTTTGTACAGCATACTTCTTTAATGCAATTGTATGGGAAAATAATCTGTGTTTCTAGAAGTGTATTAAATTAGGATCAGTAATTTTTTCTTGGAAAATAGATCTTAAGATCCTGTGCAAATCTGTAAAGCCATAAATCTTGATTCCTTAAAAACATAGTATTCATTGAATGTTTAGCCTGTTTTAACTACCAGTAAATGAAATACTTAACATTCACCCAGTTCCTGAAGGTAGTGTTTTTTAGTTAAGACCCTTACTTTGACAACTGAATGCCTGTGTTGGACAGAAAACTTACCAATATTTCCAGAATACTAAGAGCTTGCTTTCTATGATCAAATTTGTAACAATAGTAACTTTTTTATGTTTTCTTATTCATTATATTGTTGAATAATATACTTATTTATGATTGGGTTTAACTAATACAAATTTAATTTTGGTAAGTAACTGCTGTTAGGCCTCCCTCTTAAAAGTAACAATCTTTGAGAATGGAAATTTCTTAAAATACTGTTGACAAAGAACATGTACTTAATTTTTTTTATTAGTAGAACAGTCCTTGTCCATCAATAGATTAATGGATAAAGAAAATGTGGTATAGATATCCATGGTGGAATATTATTTGACATTTGGCATTTTCAGCAACGTGGCATTATGCTAGTGAAATAAGCCAGGCACAGAGGGACTAATATCAATTGTTCTATCTCATACGTGAAAGCTAGAAAAGTTTATCTCATATAAGTAAAGAATACAGTGGGGGTTACCAGAGGCCAAGAAAGATAGAGGTAAGGGAGATATAGGGACATGTTGGTTAATGGATACAAAAATGTAACTGTCAAAGGAAAGAAATTCTGATATTTTATAGCACGGTAGAGTGACTACAGCTAGCAATTTGTTATACATTTCCAGATAACTAGAGAAGAGTTGGAATATTATCACCATGAAGAAATGATAAGTGATTGAGGTGCCAGTTTCCATTTTAAAGTACTCAAATTCATTTTCTCATAATTATAAATTTTTAAACTAATTATGGCAGTATTGTGTTATGGTGTTGTTATGTGTTATATTGTTGTCTTTACATAAACAAGTGTCTCAGGGAAGTTTGTTAATCTCCCATGTTGTTTGTCACTATTACTGAGTTTTTGTGCTAAATTTAATTTTAATTCTGTTATTCAAAGCCCATTCCCTCAAGCACCATAAATTTATGCCACTGACACTATATAACAACTTCAAGTAAAAATGAAGTATATTGAATGTATTTTCAAAATAATTCAAGTTCAGTAATTAATCTAATAGTAACACCTCAAATTTATATTTATAGACTCTTTAACATTGCTTTACACTGATCTTAGGAACACATGGTCATCCTGTGACAAACTAGGAACAATGGCATGATTTCTTTGGAAATAATTCTTGACAAGAAAAATTATTGCACTGTTGATGATCTGCAGTATAGAACTTTAATATTTGTAACCAGATATTGGGTATTATATATCTATATATAATATAATATAGATATATAATAGAAAATAACTTTGTTCTAGATAACTAGTTTTGCTGAAAAATGAGATGCCAACTATTCAGCATATTTAGCAAATTTCTAGCAATGAGAATGTTGATTCCTTAAACTATTTGAAGTGTTTCTTACAACTGTCCACTTTAACCCTGTGATTTCCGTATGTTTATAAACATTTGATATTATCTAAAATTATTTCTCTATTCCCAGTATTATGGATGGCTAAGTTATATAGAATTAATAGGCAGTCAGACAGGGATGAGCCTGGCAGGGAGTCAGTGCAGAAGATGAAAACTGATCCAAACTGTGGCCGGAGGCACATCTGAAAAATGCCAGGCCTCAAAATGGAAATGCAGTAGCCAGGCCTGTGAGCCTCCCTGGGAGGTAAAGGGCAACTGGAGATTGTACTGTAATTAGTACCAGTAAGTCTAGTAAGTCCTGATAGGTATCAGCAGGTGAGCAGAACATCCGGACACATCCTTCCATCGCTTCCTGTCCCTTTCCAGGGAGGCCTCTTACCTCTCTACGTTAGAAGATACAGATAAGCCAAAGTTAATGGTGCTGCCATTACCTTTGCTATGCCCTCACTTCCCTATTGGATCAGTATTAGCTGAGCGACTATACTTGGAATCCTATTGGTTGTACAGTAGTTTGACCTGTATTATACCCACCTTGTGATTTTGCTCTGTAAAACATTCTTGGAGAAACAACCTCCGTTGTAACCCCTTTTAGGACTCCTCCTTTCTCAGGAACTTGCGTCTAAAATAAAACTTTCCTACTCTTAGCCTTCTTTGTCCCTTAAAATTCATTCTTTGACATTAGGGGAAACAAACTGTGCACATCTGACATCTAGCAGTTTGGGAGTTATTTTTCCTCATCACACTGGTGTCCTCTACAGACATTCTAAAACCCATTTCCAGTGGGGAAGAGGCTTCTCCTTGGTAAAGCTTACCTGTGAGATAGTTTAGTATAGCTTCTCTTGGTTTTAGGATTTTCTTGCTTATAGTGTCAGTCTAGTTTATTTATCCTGCATCCAATTTGCTGAGCATATGGCCTCATACATTTTACAATGGGAATCATCCCTCAGAATCCATAATTTTTGACAAAATTGTATAGATTCTTAGTTCCAGGAACATGTAAAGTCCAAAGTTTCCCTTTATCTTTCCTTTATGTAATATTTTTCATAGTAAACTATGTTCGCCCTTATTCTATTTCCATTTTCCTTCTTAGTAATCTAGAGAAATAGAAAAAGACACTAGTCCTGAGTTCGTTTTCTTAAAAGAACTGAAAATTTGAAGACACTGTAAATCATTTACAAAGGTAAATTTATTTTTAATCCCCCCCACAAGCTATGTTATTATAAATGATGATTTCATGCTTTAACAATTGAATGCTGAAATCAAATGTTTTGGAGGAAATAGGTTTTATGTTTTAATGACATAGTGAGATTATAGTTTATATAACCAAAACATTACCCAGTTTAGAACTTTTAGAAAGACAAATTCCTTTTTAATACAGTTCCTTTTCTGTTCCACTCTTAGTCATTTGTAATAAGGAAGAACAGCAGTGAGACATAAAATGCGAGTTGACAAATAACCTAGAAAGCATTTATATGATAGTTTTGAATGGCAAGTTTAAATATGATAGTAATACCACTCTGGTCTTTGGTGGGATAGAAATAGCAGTTTTCTATTATCAAGAATCGGGGCCGATGGAAGACCAACCCTCTCCCTAATTTGCCCATCCCCTGCAGTAATAGCTTTTCTCCCCAGCAGTAATTAGTATTACAATTTATAAGATCTGACAGTTTTGCTTTTGTTACGTTATTTTCTTGGCGCCTACAGAAATGAGGACTGTGAATTGAGTACAAAAGAATGATGGGTATAAAACACAGTAGGTAAAAATTTCTATAAAACTAAAAACACTTTCATATATCATAGAAAAATTAAACATAACTGTTCTTAGTCATATACCTTGAAAAATTAAATAAGTTTTTGTCCCTTTGACATCGTGTAAATGCAAAATGCTAAATATTGTGTAGCCACTTTTTAATTTACAAATATTTGCCGTTAAAGGTTTTATTTATTGTTTGTAATCTGAAAATAAATCTATCTATCTATCATCTATCTATCTGTTTTTTGAGACAGGGTCTCACTGTGTATTCAGACTGGCCTCGAACTTGTGGCAATCTTCCTGCCTCAGACTCCCAAGTGCTAGGATTACAGGCATGTGCCACCACACCTGGAAACAATCTGAAAATTTTAGCATCTATTCTTTAACATTTCTTTCTTTTTTTTTTAATTTTAAAAGTAAAAGCACAAAAACATATTAACAAACAGACACGAAGTAGCATAAGAAATAGTACAATAAAAACTGATTTACAGACAGTGTGACATGGACTCAACAATGGTTGTTGCTTTACCTATTGATATCTTCGAAGTGTATATTCATGAACACAAATACACATGCGAAATTGGTCAAACAATTAATCATCTCAACAACAGGAAAAAAAAAAAAAGAAACCGGAAAGCACTAACAAAGAGGCACAAAGTGGTACAATAACAGTAAGATCAGAATTGAATTATAGACAAAGCATCAGAAAACCAACAGTAGTTGCTGCTTTGCAAATTGATATCTTCAAAGTGTGTGCTCAGGGTAACACATACAGACATACAAGATCGATTGAATAAAAAAAATAAAAAAAGATTGATCGAATAACCTGTCATCAACTATTCCTTAGCATTAAGTGATATAATACGATAGTAGAACCATGTTAGCCCTCCTGCACATACGTATCTACTCTTTGTCCCATAGAATTATTACTATGGAGGATAGCAGGGTAGCCTACAGAATAAATCCACTTTAATCCTTCATTGCCTAGTGTTCCATTTTTTAAATATCCATAACTGTGGAACATACTGAAATGTTTTCTCTTCAAATTCTTATTCCTTGAATTTTTCTAAGTAACATATACAAATTTCATAAAAAAATCAATTTTTGGCATAAATGGATTAATATTATGTTTCTGAAATGTGATGTTTGTAATTGAACTGGAAATATTACAATTTAAATATAAAAATATACAGAGCAAACAAAGCAGAGTAAATAATAAGAGGAACTGTTTTCTTTAAAAGCTAATTTAGTCAGAAAATAAAGATGACATAAGGATTCAGACTTGGTGATACTCTATATTTAAAATATTTTAAAATTGTATCTCCCCCTCTTGAATAAGTATACCACTGCTTTCACTTGTGTATTTATTGTCAGTGAGAAGGGTGGGGAGGTCAAATTGATACGATAGAAATTTTACTGATATGACTAGAGGTAATAAAGAATTAGAAACAGAGCTAGCAAGAATACAAACTGTTTCCATTTTATTTTGGTTGGTATCATTTACTTCTTGGAGAAATTAAAGTATTGTGCTCGAAAAAGAAAGTTTAAAATAGAAAATAAAGGAATTACATATGTGGGAGACAGGCAAAAGGGGCAATAGGGTTCTTTCAAGGAAAAATGAAAAGAATCAATTCATTTGAAGGACAGTTTCTTTTGTTCTGGAAACATCTTCAGGACCTGTTGGTTTATATACATAGCATTCCTTAATGTAAATTGGATTTATCCATAAAAATAAATAAACCTATCTTTTAAGATTATGTTCACTCTTGGAATGATTTAATGAAATTTAGATGAAATGATGCTTACATATTGGAGGTGACAGAGAATAAAACCGTTTTCTCTCCCTACTGAATCAGTCTTGGCTTCCTTCTTTCCAGCGCTCATACTGAGCACATACCCCAGGTGGTCGTAAGGGCGGTACGTGATTATGCGTCTACTCTGAGTAGGTAGGTGCCCATCCAGTACTGCACTGATTGTTCAGTATTCTAAATATCACACCGCCTATAACACTGACCATCCATTCTTGCCCATCTGCTGTTGAGGACTCTGTATAGGAAGAAGAGGCCTCACCTGATCTGAAACCACTTTTGTCCCACAAAGACCATTAGAATCATTTTAGTTGCATCCTATAAGGGGAACAAATTCAAAGTGTGAGAAGTGTGAGGAATCTATCGGGTTCCCAGTGGCATTTACAAACTGAAGATAGACAAAGAAAGGAGGAT